>SNQJ01S0211902.1:0-15863 GCA_010110895.2 Picea sitchensis | reverse complement strand
CTGGTTCTTGTGTGGCCCCTTTGCGGCTCGGGGGGCGAAGGGGGAAGCAGAGTACCCATCGCGTTTGGCTGGGAGGTACCGGTGAGCCTTCTACGGTCGGCGAGCGGGACGTGGCATGGAGCGCAGGACTTCGATCGAGGCGCGGACAACATACAAGGCAGGCACAAGGAAATAGGTACGCTCGTTTAATTTATTGAGTATATTGCATTTGATATTAAGCTGGGAACTGTAAGATGATTGCAGTGTTCTAGAAAGCCGGTTTTGGCGATCTCGCTTGCTGATATATTAGGGAATTAAAACTAGATCTAGCAATCCCTCTGGCACTTTTGTTGGTTTTTATTTCAAGGATTCAGTTGATTTGGTGTTCAGGTTTGGTATCCGTCTGATGAGAGTTTGGCATTTTCACTTTTATTTTTAAAACCCTCTGCATTTTGATTGAGTGTTCCATTCAGACTGCATTATACCAGCTACGTTGGTTTCCTCTCTTGGTTTGCATTTGATTTAGTGTTACTTTCAGACTGGCATTATCAGTGGCGGGGTTTTCTCCCTTGGTCTGCGTTTTCATGTGAGATAACTGTGATTTTTATTGAGGAAAGGCTCTGCGTTTTTATAAGATTAATATTCATCCTGTGTTTTAAATATACCATTACTAGAATGATGCGTGCTACCGTCGAATGCTGCGTTTTAACCATTTTAATTATGAAATGCGTCGTACTGGAATGATGCGTGTTACCATAGAATGATGCGTCTTACCGGAATATTGCTGGGTGTTTTATTTGCACTGTGTTCTGGATGAATTTGCACTATAGAAGGGCATTTTGCAGTTGTCTTATGGGGCACCTTTGCATACTGTATTATTGGCATTTTACCTCTATTTTGGCATACGTTATTGGCGTTCTTGCCACTGGTTATGGGGCGCCTTTGCACACTTTATTATTGGCATTTTTATCACTGTTTGGCATCGGTTTATTGGCATGTTTTTTTTCCCCTGTTCCTGGGCGTTTTTGGCTACTGTAGGTTAGGCGTGGTGCCGCTGTCACCATTATGCGTTTGCAATTGATTTTGGCGTTTTTCCACCATTACCTTGTGCGTTTGCAAACAGATAGTGGGCGTTTTGATTGCCACTGTAATTTTGGGCGAATTACATTATTCCTGGGCATTTTGATTGCCACTGTAATTTTGGGCAAATTGCATTATTCCTGGGCATTTTATTTTGCCACTGTGATTTGGGCAAATTGCATTATTCTTGGGCGTTTTAATTGCCACTGTAATTTCGACAAATTTCACTACTGCTGGGCGTTTTATTTGCCATTGTATTAGGCGTTTTTGGTAGCTGTAGAAGGGGCGTTTTTGCAGTTGTCCTGTTTTTTTCGAAGCCCACCTCTATATGCAAGCCGATACATCCATTACAAAACGAGTTATGCATTGCTGTAGAATTAATGTTTTGGAACGTTCACTGTCACTCGACCGGGTCACTAAACCTCAATGACCAAATTTTTAGATTGCCCTGTTAATTTTTGAATCGTTCTGTTATTGGGTTTTCTTTCTGCCACTGTCAATGTTCATATATTCTCGGGGGTTGTTCTGAGCTTAATTTGCGTCCTTAATGCCATGACCGTTGACCCCCTGACGCCACTGATGTCTGTCGAATGTCCTCACCTTGCAAACTGGACACGTCCTGACTCATATGGACCTCCATTCACGTGTTCAATAAGCGAAACTTCCTATTTTCTCCCTCCTTCAATTATGCTCATAACCGGGATTCCGTTGTCCATCTTACCGCCTACAAAGTTTCGTTTGTTCTCTTTAAATTTTTTCAGTAATGTTTATGCCTTAGTCCAGTGGTACTCAACCAGAGTTCTTCTTATTCAAGGCTGTTACAAATAAAAAAGAGATTTCTTTTAACAGACTCCTTTAAGGTTGTTAAAATCAATTGGCTGAGATTGTTATTTAGAATTTACGAATCCCATCCCCATTAATTATTCCTGCTTGTGAATTACGAACCCCAAGGTCATCATAACACCCATTTAGAATGATCCCCAATTTCATACATCTATACTTTACCTAATCTGGCATGTATGATGTCAACGTATTTATCTTCACTTAGTCAGGGATTTTACGCTCATTTAGTCTCTCTAATCTTTTAAGTTATGAGGCAAGTTGTTTTATTGATGTCTGTCATGGCAATAATGCCTTTTTTTAATTATGGTCATTTTATAATTTATTATTTTATAGACTGCCATTTTAAATTATGATGTATGGTCAATTTTATATAAGGTCCTTTCTAAATAGTGTTATTTTAATATGGTCATTTGAATATAGGTATTGTCCCTTTTCAATTATGATGTTATATTGGTATTTCAAAACTTGCTGATGTTTATAATATTTAAATGTTGATACTGTTAGATATTGACATTTTAATTTATGGTCAATTTTATATAAGGTCCTTTTTAAATAGTGTTATTTTAATATGGTCATTTGAATATAGGTATTGTTAGGTATTGTCCCTTTTTAACTATGATGTTATATTGGTATTTCAAAACTTGCTGATGTTTATAATATTTAAGTATTTCAAAACATGCCGATGTTTATAATATTTAAATGTTGTTACTGTTAGAAATTGACATTTTAATTTATGGTCAATTTTATATAAGGTCCTTTTAAAATAGTGTTATTTTAATATGGTCATTCGAATATAGGTATTGTTAGGTATTGCTCTTTTAAATTATGGTGCATATTGTATTTCAATTGATGATTCATATAATCATGATGCTATCTTACATCGCGGACATACAAATGATAGATGGTTAATGTTTCATGACAGAGTTAATGTAACCTTTAATTATTGTTAATAACATAAGTGGCGCAATAACCTGGATTTACGTGAACTCCACTACCCAAGTTAGTATTTTTAGGGTGGTTGTTCCTTTATATAATGTTGAACTGGGTGTTCGTTGTCAGAGTCCCTGTCACGCACCTTCCGTATAAGAACTGCTTTTTATTTATGTCATACTTGATTTGCCCGCTGGTTGCTTGGTCTGCTTTGTGCTGGGAGGGATGTAGACACCTCCATGTTCCTCGCGTAGCTTGCCATCCCCGACCTAAATGGTTGGGTAAAATCGATGGGAACCTCGGCTTCAGCGTTGATTATAAAATCTTGAGGTCCTAACCTTGGGTGTGGTAGACCGTGGGCGGTGGTCAATTTTACTTTCGTCGGTTATGCCTTGTTGGTCATCGAAAGTGGCTTATCAGAGTCAAGGTGTTATCATTTCACACTACAAGACACACCTTATAAAAATAAAAAAAAATTGCGCCTGCTATAGAGTTGTTGTTGTAATGATGAGGTTCGTTACAGAAATAGACCCAACAATGATCTTTTGAACCTTTTAACTTTTGACTCAGATATCTGTTTTGAGAAAATTCATAGTCATTGGAAATATTTTATAGAAGGGAACACACCCAAAAGGGCCATATTATAGATAATCTTTTCTAATTTTTAAAAATAAATATATAATAAAGTCTTAGTCTCACTTGGATTAAGCAAATTGTCATCATGGATGATTCACAACATCCCTATGGTCATGAAACAAATATCATAAATGAAAATATCCATGTGATTAATGCATACATAGAGTCCAATGAATGTAGGAACCAAGACACTCCAAATATTTTAGAGCCCATGAGAAGGTTGAAGATGGAAATTCAAAGTTACAAAGTGTTATACAACAATTTTCCACACCATTTGCATTGTGAGATGTCTTAGTCCTTGTCCCTGACTTGCAAGCTTAAATCCCAAGTTTCCTCATCAAAGCCACTTAAAACATAATGTTTTTCCTTATATTGGCATGTCACCTTGGTGCAACATGCATACATCCATGCCTTGCTAGTGTACATCCCACAGATGCTCTAAACAAATGTGAAAAATGAAATAAACCCACATTTCGAAAGCGTAGATTTCTATTGAGATCAAGCTTCCCAACCTCCAAATGAAATTCAAACCTCATTAACTCTCGAGGATGGTATAAAGGCACATTTTGGGGCATGGATGAGGAGGAAAACCAAGGTGCAAACTTATGTTATCGATTTGTGTTCTATCACCCCTTCATTCTTTGAGTAGCATCCCCTTGTTCTAGAACTTGTTTTCTATTACTCATTCTTCTCCATTATATGACTATATGGTGTGTTCCTATCCCTATTGAGTCATCAGAAGAAGGTCCATTATGCTGAGTTGATGTTTGAAGTACCATTAGAGGAATGTGGGTGGATAGCTTTGAGGCAATGCCAACGGTTTGAGTCAGGTTGTAACCACTCATTTTCACAATTTTCAATAAAAGAGTTCCCTTTCCCCCATACTTGTATAAATCGGTTTCTAATTGTTGATATATGCTAACTTATTTCATATATTGGAATAATTGCATGTTATATGTATTATTAGAATCTATAAATACCTTGTTGCATCATAGTTTTTGTCTTATTTTACAAGTTCATACCAGTGGATATTTGTATCTAGAGAGGGAGGATTCACATCAAACATAGGATATAAGGTGTGAGGCATCTCCCAAAAATATTTATTCTTTTCATAGTAAAGTTGCATGTGAGGGTAGGTTTTGTCTTTTATATGGTCAATCTCTATTGAGACATGACCCAAAGTCATAGGGAAAAATCACATAACAAGTAATTAGCTAACACATACCGGGATCTCTTTCTCCAATTTGTGCCTGGCCTTAGGGTTTCTTTGTTTTTCCTTGTTGTTGTGGTTTCATGTTTCTAGATTTTGTTTATAAAGAATTAGCCTTTTAGAAACTTTTATCAAGTTTCCAGAAGCCCCCTCTCGAGTGGCTTTTTTTTTCTAAACTTTTGATCCCATCCATGACCTGCTACTTTATAACCAACGGAAATCCATGAGTTTCCAATGTATGACCCACATATATCCACGAGTCCTATTATATACAAATGCATACATGTTAATATTATTATTTGGTTTTGAAAACCTCTCTCATTTGGTGTTGGTTAATATTCGGGCTTTGTTTGAGTCTCCCTCGCGTCTTTGTTGTTTCCTTTGCTTTCCTGTCCTTGAAAACTTCCCACATCATAGAAAAATATCTTGATCTTGGTTTCTCAATGTTCTTGGCTTATTTTTAGTGTTCTTTTAGCATCTTTGTTAGTTTTTCTTGATAGAAAGAAAATGAAAAACCTAGTTTTTCCTCGCTAGTTAGGTTTCTTTCTTTCTCTACATTGTTTTTCATTGTTATTTGGAAAAAGAAAAAGATATTAGCATAGGCTTTTGTTTTCTTCTCACCTAAAAACATTTCAAAGAAAAAAAAAAAGAACATCCTTTGTTTTCTTCTCTTTTCTTTTCTCAAAAAGGTTGCACTATCATATTACATTTGAAAGAATAAATTTTCATTTAAAGGTTGGAAGGATTGTTCATGCATTTTCTGTTTTGAAACTCCTTTTCATTAAAGAATTAGTAAAGTTTCTTTCCAAAGGTTCTTATAAGTTTAATTTTGCAAGAGTCTAAAAAATATCAGTTTTACTCCATACCCTTTGAGTAAAAACAACCACTGAAACAAATGCTAAATAAAATATTAGAAATTTCATTTTTTAGGGTGAATAAAATAGTTACAAGTTGAGGCCTTGTTTTAGGTTGGAGACTGAATTTATCCAAGGCCATTAAACAAATGCATGACTGTGATTAGGGAGAGCTTAAATCCAACCGGGTCAGATGAGTATAGTCAAGAGCCTCCTTTAACACATGAGCTAAACATGAGGTTCAGAAGAGAGAGTCGAGGAGATTCCCCTTCGAAGCTTAAATTCAAGTGTAGTGGAGAGATCATATATTGTTTCACTAGTGCCTTTCCCTCCATGATAGGAAATGCTTTCAAATATTTAGGCTTTGTTATATCTACAAAAATTACCATGAAGCAAGTGGTTATGGAAGCATAAACAATCAATAAGAAGATAGTTGGGCTTAATTACTAGTTATAGGTAATGAAAACTTAGAAGAGGAAATTGACAATTAGTACCAAAAAAAATTATTAGAAAACTCAAGAGATGTCGCCATGGGGCTGATATGTTGTAGATAGATCTCAAGAGTTGGAAAAATGTGAAATGAGAAACAAGTCTGCTAATTTGGAGAAAATATTTGAATGACAAAGCAGGATGAAACTATCTAGTAGCTAACAAATCAAGCCATGAACACTTCCTCAATCATGAGATCATCAAATTCTAGTAACAACATGGAATCCCATAGTGGGCCTAACCTTATTTACTTTTTTCATAATGTAATGTACTGGAAAGTAGTCCATTTTTTTAAGATATTATGTAAAGCTTTCTAAATTTATAGTGGTAGAACCGAAAGTTTTTATCAAATAGCTAGGATCGAAAGTAGTGCTAAAATTTTGAATTCAAGCTATGTGAACTCACCAAAAATCCTTTAATATGTTTTATTCATTGGATGGTTTATGGTAGTGCTATTCAATACAATCCTTCTAACAATATATATATATATATATATATATATAACTCAATGATTGTATAAGTTATTTTTATAATAATGATTTCATTAATATGATGATAACAACATTGAGTATAACATAATCTATATATATAGATTGTGCTGCTTTTTTGTGCAATATGCATGTGTTTGCATGTTTGTTGAGAGTTATGTTTGATTTTGACGTTCTTCAATAGTTATGCCATATTGAGACATTCATTAAGGGTTATTATGCATTGAGTTTGGTTGGCATGGATGACAATGGTTAACTCACATTGGTCATGTTTGATTGTGGTTGATCACGTTTGTGTATGTTTGGGCATGGTTGACTTTTATTAAGTATGGTTGGCATGGTTGACTATGGTTGAATGGTTATGTTGCATTACATTGTTTATCAAGGGTTATGTCACATTACAAAATTCATATATATTCATCACATTTCGATGTTACTAAGTTTGGCATGTGACACTACCATGTTTGTCACATTGTGACATTCATTAAGGGTTATGTTGCATTGAGTTAGCTGGATTGGTTGGCCATGGCTGTCTATGGTTAATCATATTTGATTTTGGATGAATATGGTAGACCATAATAACCGTGGTTGACCATGGTTAACAATGATAAACCATGTTTTATGATGAATATAGTTACCATGGTCCAGCGGCACAAACATTCCATGGTTGACAATAGTTGACCATGTTTTGATGATGATCCTTAATTTGATTGTGCATTTAGACCAATAGATAAGTAAGCAACAAAGTCAATGATTGACTTTATCCTTCAATTCACATTTAAGGATAATCAATTCACATTTGAAGATAATCAATTCACATTTGAAGATGATTAATTTAATTTAAGGATAATCAATTCACATTTGAAGATGATTAACTATATGCAATTATGCTTCACCATTTGAGGATGATTGCTTCACAATATTTCAGTAAGTTTATTACGCCAAAAGACGTGTACCTATTGGAGATGGGCTAATATGATGGCTAACAATTAATGATGTTGGTATATTCTTAGTCGCCCTCCAAATCAATGAATGTGATTTACTCTTCATAACTTCCTCAGACAAGTTTTTGAATGCATCGCTAACCTGCTTACTTTTAACATTTACCTAATCATATTAAGAAATTAGTGTACCACTATATGATTGCCACGCTTAACCGGGATTAACCTTTGAAATTACCACATTTAAGATTAACTTTGAGATTTCCTCAACTCTATGTGCGTTTCAACTGTAGATGCGCTTCAATTCACCAAAATACTGTCCGTCCAAATAACGTTGGGCGTTCACGAGCACAACACCAACCACTTTGCGGCTGTGCTAATATATAAACCATTCACGCTAGTTGATCAATTGTCATTGTGGATTGCCATATTCCTCCATAGCTAGATCTTAGTACAACATTTTAAAATTGATTTAAAATGCATTTTAAATACTTTGTACACCTTCTAATTATACAAAGACAATATTAATATTTCTATTATTATCTCAGATAATACATCTCTTTCTGCATGTACACAAATTTTCAATCCAAATTTGTACCCCTTTAGCGATTGTAACATAAAAACTAATCCGCTATTTACACACTCATTCAGAAAGTGGCTCTCATGCCTGCACTATGTTTACAACGTGCTGCTCGTTGTCACAGTTGTGAGTATGTGAGCATGTCCAACAGTGACATTGTGCAGCTCATTATACTTCTGAACACATCACTCATATGTTTGTCTAGGGCATCGATGCCTTCTTTCAAGCTATATGCACCTGTCTTCAACCTTGAAATCTCTTGGCTCAACTCAAATGCATCGTCTTTGCTCGAGGGAAGGTCTTCTTCTTCTGAAATTTATCGAGAAGACTTTACAAGCTCCGGGCAGCTTCGTACACCATACCCATTTCTACTAATAACAATAGTTGGTAATTGATTCTTTCTCCTTCATCGACCGGTAATATTCAAGCAAGCCGACCTACCAAGATCCTCACTTATTCACAACAAGTGGGAATGATCGTTTGGTGGGTTCAAATGATAACGTGGCCACAACTGCGCTGCACACGAACACGGCGGTCACCTTGCAGGTATTCATTCAACAAATTCACCCACACTTCAACAAATTCACCCACACTCCAACAAATTCACCCACACTTCTGGAGCTCGCACCCAATACTGAAGCAGCGGACCGTTGTCCCATTCGCTTCAATAACGACCTGCATTTCTTCAATTCCGATTTCTGTTATGCTTTCATTAAACTGTGGCAGTTATTCAGTGCTCTCCGACTTGGAAATAATGGAGATGTAAGCTAGTTGTTAGCAACTTAATGGCGCGGGTTGTAAGTGCCGCTAGAAGAGTCAACGAAGTTAAGAGTTAGTTGTCTAGTTGTCTTTTGGTTTGTATGTAGCTGACTCTAGAGAGTCTTTTCCTATATAAGGATGTAATCCATCTCGCTTATCAATCAAGAAGCGAGCATAGCCTCACCGCGGTTTTGTTTGCCCCCATGTATTTTATCTTCGTATCGAGCCATGGGAGTGAGGTGGCGCAGATTCGAGGTTCGCGTACTGCGCGAACTCCTTATATTACCGCCTTCACGCAGTTCGAAGCAGAATTTTCGCGACGCCGGTCAGCATTTTAGTGCTTAACTCTTCACTATTCCCGCAGTGGAGTACTCTGAAGTGCTGACGCCCTTCACGCATCCCCGCAGTCGAAAGTTAACAAGAGAGATGCAACCGCCACGAAATTCAATAAGGCATGAGGTGCTGATTCCCGCGGTTCACGCCATGAAAACATCGAGGGCGCGGAGAACCGCTTTTGTCTTTGGCGCGAGATCAATGAGGTTCTTTTTAAATTGGACGCAACGATTTGCACAGCGCGTGAGTTTTGGTTGAGATTTATTGAAAGGTGTGAAATATAGCGTGAGTTTGCATTTTGCATTTGCATGCGTGAGTGTGGAGGTTTTTGTGAGGTTTGAATGTGCGTCTGTTTATTGGGAGAAGAATAGTGCATCCGTTTATTGGGTTTGAAGCGGTAAGTGGACACCAAATCGTGAAGGTCGTGTGGATTTGGTAAGATTTATTCACGTAAGATTATTGTTTGAAGGGATTAATGAATGGCATACTTTCTTAGTGGAGATATAAATGCATAAAGTGAATGCATGTGGAGTTTCTATATAAAAGTTTTTTATATATAAGCTTTAATTTTTATATGTCAAGCTTTGAATGGGAGTTATAAGCTTTATTGCATTGGTTTAAAGTGTGGACTTTAAGTGGGTATTTTTTTTATAAGAGAGGTGGATATTGGAGTTTATTACTTTAAAGTGGATATTGGAGTTTATTACTTTAAAGTGAATATTATTATTCATATCGAGTTATAAGTTTTTTTGCGGATATTTTGGATATTAAGCCGCATGCATGTATATAAGCCGAGAACAGATGTGATTGACGGACGGCGGTATCTCAAGGCAAAGTAACAAAACGCATATCCCTGGTGATTTTCATCTTGCAGACTAAATTGTAGCGACATTTAATCCGCCCCAGAGACCTACCTTAACGTAGCCAACAAGTTAGATGGATCAAAATTAATTAACTAAAAATTCAAGATGCAAACCCTTATGGAAGGCTATGGTATCTAGAACATTGCGAATGGAACAGAATCCAAACTCCGTCAGCGAATCGGCAGTGCTTATTGCCAACAAGGGTAGGAGGTGCGACAATGCAGAGAGGTGCAAATACCGCGACACGCAGATCCAAGACCGGATAAGCGCGAAAACAAAGTAAAGGTATTGTTGCGCATGTCGCTTAAAGATAGCATAATTCCACATATTAGAGATGCTACAACTTCGGCCGCAACATGGACAACTCTAAAGCATTGTATGAAACTAGCAACAATAATTGCATTTTTGTTCTTCAAAACTAAATTGCTAGGCATTAAGTTAAGATGGATGGAAATGAATCGTTAGTTCATTTTGGCCCATTAAAGAGGTGAAAGACAAGCGAGTAAATATAGGCGAAACTGTTTCCAATACCGATCTAGTGACTATTACCTTAAATGGTATGCTAGAAGACTATCACATGTTCATAATGTAAAGTTCGCAAAGCAAGGGAGAAACCTCCCACGCTTGAAGAACCGCATGCATTTTGCCGCAAGAGGAAGAGAGGCGCGTTGAAGCCTCCAAGCAAATATTTGGCAATCGCGGGTCAAATAATAGATCTCTGAGAGGAAGATTAGGAGTAAGAGGCGTGAGTATGGGCAGCCATGGCGCGCAGAGGCTGGCGCAGAGGCAATTCATCACAGAGAAGACAATCTCCAAATCAAGGTATGCACTCTGATAGGAATGAGTCAAAGAGTTGTTTTTACTTTGGTCGATCTGACATATGGTTAAAGACTGCCATAAGAAGCGTTCATTATGCTGGCGGTAAACCCTGCAAGTTCGCCATTAGCGCAAAAATTCTCAAACCTAAGATCTACGATTATTTATTGCTAGTGATGATATTGATGAACCCCCTAATTTTGAATCACCTGATCCAGTCGCTTTTTGTGTCTAACATTGCTTTATCCGCTGAAACAGATGATTATGATGCCCAATTTGTGGATTCCGGAGCATCAAAACATATGACTTCTAATAAAAATTAGCATGCTAATTTCAAAGGAACACGTATCGAGCATATATCTTAGAGATAACCATGCTCATCAGATCAAGGGAAATGGAGACATTCGTGACATTTCCGAATGGTACTGTTCGTCACTTTCGCAATGTGGTGTATGTACTAAATAAAGAAAAATTTGACTGCGGTCCACCATTATAGATTAGAACTTAAAGGTTGAATTCTTTAAGAATTATTGCATTGTGAAGGATCTCCTGGACCACTTCCAATCAAGCAGTAACAAAATGTTAGAGTTGGAGGTCTATACAAACTTGATGTTACCAAGAAAACACATCAGCGTAATCGAAGATTCACTTCACTATGCCAACAGATCCCTTGGCATCAAAGGTATGGACACATCAATCATCCCCGATTGTTATTACAAAAAAGAATATGGTTGAAGGTCTTCCCATGTTATAGAATGAGAAAGTTGTTTGTGATGGATGTGCATTAGGAAAGATGCACGAGATGAATTCCCCTCTAATCCCTCGATAAGAAAAAAAGAGAGATGTGTTAGATCTTGTGCATATTGATGTTTGTGGGCCTATGCAGACTCGATCTTAGGAGGTGCATTTTACTTTCTCATATTTTATCGATGATTGCACGAGATACACATGCTGGGTTTACTTCCTTAGACTTAAAAGTGATTTTTTTGAGTATTTTAAGGAATTCATAACTATGGTGGAAAAGCAAACAGGAAAAATCCATCAAATTGCCTCGGATCAATGGGGAGATTATAAATCAGGGGACTTCAAAAATATTGCAAAGATAATGGAATAGTACAACAAGCGTGCGACTCACACTCACAACAAACGGCTCGAAAAGGAAAACAACCCCGGTAGAGTGTGCGATGAAAGGTAAAAAATATCTCAAATGCATTTTGGGCTGAAGCCATAAATACCGCATTTTATTTAAAGAATAGAAGTCCATCAAGGTAAGTCTTGATAGTGTTACTCCTTCAAGCCTCAGATGGTTCAAAACTTGTAGTTAATAATTTGAAAGTATTTGGGTGTAAAGTTTTTGCACATATTCCAAAAGAGAATAGGAGGAAATTGAATGCTAAAGCCACTAAATGTATTTTCATTGGGTACTATTATGAATTTAAAGCATACAACCGTTTGATCCCCGCTACTCACAAAGTATTTGCAAGTAGAGATGTACTTTTCCATGAGCAGAAGGAAATCATGACCACAACACTCATGAGGAATGGCAAAACTTGAAGAAGGAGCAATAAGAGCAAATGCAAGAAGCAGCCCAAACAACGTTAAACTATCCCCGCAATGACAACAAATGCCCATCCCCACAAATGACAAAAGAACAACAACAACAAGAAGGACTCGTGATATGGACAATTCAAGCAAAAACAGTTAACCTAGCGCTGGAGACGTAATTTTCCTCACAGTGGGGAGGATGATAATCAGTTGAGAAGATCTTTAAGAGAGATTCGGATTTCTGAGAGGTATAAAGACTATGTTCTAATGAGTAGCATTTCAAGTGTTATAGAACCCATGAATTTTGGATGAAGCTAATGAACATGATGAATGGTGAAATGCAAATGGAGGAAGAATATGAATCTATAATGAAAACAATACTTGGGAATTGGACCTAATTACCTAAAGATAAGAAGCCCATTGATGCGTAAATGGATATACAAACCCAAGTTTAAATCGATGGTGGGGTATAGATAAGTATAAGGCTAGACTGCTGGCAAAGGGGTATTCACAAACGTGGTATTGTTTATGCTGAAACATTTGCACCAAGAGCTAAATTGAATACTATCATAATATTAATCGCTTTAGCTACAAAGTATCATTGGAAGTTGCATCAGCTAGATGTTAAATCTGCATTTTGAATGGTGAGTTAAAGGAAGAGGTTTACCTTACTCAACCCGAAGGGTTTGTTGAAAAGGGACAATAACACTTAGTGTGTAAGTCAAATAAAGCATTGTATGGACTAAAAAAAGCACCTAGGTCATGGTATGAAAAGATAGACTCCTTCTTTCTTCAACAAAGTTTTATGAGGAACAAGAGTGATCCAAATATTTATACCAAATTTGATGAACATGGGTATATAGTATTGATTTCATTATATGTTGATGATTTAATAATTACAGAAATGCGAGAAGTTGATTGAGGAAATCAAGGAGCAGCTGTCAAAGGCATTTGAAATGAAATATCTTGGTGAGTTACACACGCCTAGGTCTTGAAGTTTGGAAAAAATGCAGGCCAAACTTTTGTTTTGTCGCAAGTATATCGAGAAATACTTAAGAGATTTAAGATGGATCGTAGTCTTCTATTGTCTCTACGCAACGTATCGTGAAACCCGATTGATGGTTTGAAGGAGGTGAATGGAACTGCGTATAGACAGATGGTGGGTATTCCAATTATCTCACCACCAAACTTAATTCCTCGCGATATTTCATATTCCCCGTGGAGTGTGTTAAGCCGGCCATGGAGAAACCTCTTGAAAGTCATTGGAATGCAGCAGAGGCAGTGCTCAGGTATCTAAAAGGCACGCTTGATTATGGTATTAAGTATATTGATGAATCTAATGTTGAGTTGACAGGTCATTCAGATTCTGATTGGGCTGGAAATATAGATGATCAAAGATCAACCACCGGATATGCGCTCAACATTGGATCCTGGGTTGTTTCATGGAGCAGAAAAATTTCATCAGATTCTTTGTTCCCAATGGGGCTTAATATAAAGCCTTGTAAAGAACTCAGAAGTCAAGCTATTAAGAAGACTCTTCAAGATGTTGGAGAAGAACTAAAGGAACCTACAATGATCAAAATGTGATAATCAAAGTTCGACTAACATTACGTAAGAACTGATCTTCATGCAACGACAAAGCATGTTGAAGCTCGCGATCATTTTGTTCGAGAAAAGTTGCGTTCAAATGAAATAAACTCCGTAGATTGTAATAATTAGTGAAAATATCACGATATTTCACTAAGCCTCTTGGAAAATTAAGTTTGAATTGTTTAGGGAGATGTTAGGCGTCGGTCAATCCATTCTCCATTAAGGGGAGACATGGAAATAATGGAGATGTTAGCTAGTTGTTAGCACGAGTAATAAGCTGGCTGTGTTAGCGCCAGTTAGAAGAGTCAGTCTTAATTAAGAGTTAATTGTCTAGTTGTCTTTGTTTGCATGTAGCCTAATTTCTGAGAGTCTTCTTTCCTATATAAGGATGTAATCCCCATTCGCTATCAATCAAGAAGTGAGCCGAGCCCTCACCGTGTTTTTTTTGCCTCGTATATTTTATCTCTCTGGCCTTTCAGTATCTGAATCTCAGTAGTATTCTCGCTCCTGTCGAAGCAGTGGATTGCAATCTGAAGAAACTGTTGGCAATGGGCAATTCTAGAGATCCGATTCTTTACCACATTGCATACATCAAGGAGACTGATTGTGTCCTCCAGATACCTGTTTAGCCACTTCCCACAGTCTTGATGTAAATCAAGAGCCTGGCGAATATGCAGGGGAAAGAGGCCCTCTGCACTAGAATACGCAGACAGACACATGACATCCACGGCTTGCTGTAGCCACCCGGCACTCAGATACGAACATTTCTCATCTGAGAAAATCAAACTGTGCAGATCGTTTGCCAAGCGGTTCTGGAAAGCGGTAAGATGAGTAGAAGTTTTGCATGGGTGAACAGTAGACGAAGAGGATTTGAGAACTGGGGAAGAGACTCCATGAAAAGCAGTCCCCAGTGTAGAAAATACAGAAGACAAGGACGATCCGGTCATACTTGATTTTCAGAGTTCTGGCGTTCTCAAAACAAAACAGGATAAGAGGATTGATGGTAAGGTAAGGAGAAGACGAATATAAATACAATCCTGTAGGAGATGATTCCATGGAAGATCCTCCAAAGCGAGACAAGCCAACTTGGATCGTTGTAATCTACTGCCATCTGTGTTATTCGTTTGCAATATTCTAGTTATTCTCATGTTTTGATAATGTTTCCGTTGGAGGCATGGCGCACTCCAATACGTTTATGCGCTCCCCAAAATCTCGAAATGTCCACCATGATTCTCGCAAGTAACTTTGTCTTAATTGAGAGTGTTTATTTTTTTGCACTAAACAAAACCGATAAAGGCGAAAATATAAATCGAAATAGAGAAACCCCAGCAAAGTATCGACGTATTATACGTATAATAACAATGACCTCCCTTGTACATCACACATGTTGCATTATCAACCTAGCCCTACTTTTCTTTTATATTATATGTAGCCTATTGCCCGTACAGGATCTGTCAGTTACAAATGTGTAAAAAATTGTCAGTTACAAATGGAAAATAGAATCACTATCATACTTTCAAGTAGGCAAGATATTGGTTTCGATGTATAAATAAATGTAATTATTGGTATTTTATTTTCATCTAAATAAATGATTTTATGTGTAAATAAGGGAAATATGTTTGTTGGGGTTTAGTTTAGGTGTTTAGGAAGAGAAATTGTTATTCTCTTCATTTATGTTTAAATCTGGTTTTTGATTTGTTTTTCTCTTTGTAAATCCATTGTTTATTGGAGTTTTATGAGTAATGAGAAATATCTCATTCTCATTTAGGAACATTTAGAAACACGATGGTACCATGTAATCGTGATAAATATGTGCTTTATGTATTATTTATGTAATTACGACAAATATGTGTTATATGTATTATGTGGTAGAATTTTTGTGGTATAATCAAGATATGTAAATATCGTTTTTGAAAATTATGTAGAG
>SNQJ01S0211901.1:0-15863 GCA_010110895.2 Picea sitchensis | reverse complement strand
GAGAGGAGAAAGATTTCATGTTCTTATTGGGTGAGGAAAATAGACTCATGATTGTTATCATGATCACCCATTAGATTTATATGAGCATCATCAAACTCCTCAATAACTTCCTCCCCGTCATCAGCATAGTTTTCCTAGAGAGGTGGTCTAATCTGCTGATCAAGTCCCCTTTGTTCCCGTTGATCTCTAGGATCTCTTTGTCTAATCTGAGGTGGATTTCTCCTAAAGTTCAGGTTTTTTATTTGAGGGGTAGCTTAGTTCTCCCTAGGTGGGTTCCTATCATTTATGGTGAGTCTCTCCATCATTTTCTCCATAACTCTAGCTAGAGAATCTAGTTTGGCATCAGATGAGGAGGTAGAAGGTTCTTCCTTGATAGTGACCCTCTTTTTTGTTCTCTGCCTGGCCCTTCTGGCCAAAAGATTTGCTTCTACACTGACGACACTTTTTTGCATGTCTTCCAGAGCTGTTGTGTTTCTTTCCCTTAATTGATATGACATGTCAGCATCAAAACCATCAGGGAAATTTATTAATGCCAAACCTTATGGTGGTTTGATTTCAGTCGGGATAGCATTGTATAGATTGTTGAAACAAGTGCAGTAATCCTGCACTGTCTCTCCTTGGTTTCTTTTGATGTTCTCATACTCTGATAGAATTTGGAGAGGATTTTTCGTTACCTCCCACCGGTCTAGGAAAGTCTGATGAAAAACAATACTATCAGTAATGGTAGCAGCACGTAAAGTTTTGAACCACTTTTTCATGTCTCCAGTTAGGCTTTGTGAAAATAATATCATCTGCACATCAGCTTCGTCTACTTCTTGCAGGTCAAAGTAATCATTCATTTTGTCAACATGTTGTTGTGCATTCAAGGGACCATTACTATCAAACTATGGAAGTCTAGTTTGATAATCTTGGGGCATATTATGTAAAGGAGAAAACAATACCAACGGAGCATATCTTTCCGCCATGATTGGTGGAGGAGGTTGAACAATAGCATGTGTGATAAGAGAGGAAATACCTAAAGATATAGAGGACGAAGGGCTTGGAGGAATGGAGTGACCTGGTGTAAGTTTAGCAGAAACTGGAGCAATAGTTGAAGCAGGAAGTTCGACGGACTGTTGAAGATGGAGCTTGTCTAAATATTGACCAAGATTTGTGACTAGGTCTTCGAGCTTATCAGTCTCGGGGTGAAAAAGTTGATCAACCTCAGCTCTAGGAGAAAGTATCTGAGGGGTCCTGGGCTAAAAAACAGTTTGGTCTAAGACCGTTTTACTGACAAAACTATCAAATTTTGTCTTGAAAAGACTTGTTCAAAAGGGTATCTCAGACTCAAGGTCTGGAATAACAACTAACTTTTATGGCATGGAAAAAGACCTCGGAAGTGGGTTGTTACTCCTCGAAATTTCTGCAGTGCTTTTCTTCCTCAGTAGTCTTTCAGGATTATCTATTACTATTGCAAGTTCTGGGTCAGGATGAGATCTGGTAGAAATTCTTTTGGGAGCCAGAACTGTTGATTTTATTCTACCTTTGGAGATTTTGGTTATTTAGACACAAACTATAACAACCTCTGAACATTATTTCTAGGTAAAGATTAGGGTTTGCATTTTTTCCATAAATAAAGTCGTCTTTGTTCTAGGGGAAAGAAAACAAGGGGTGGAAAGTTTGTTTCAGTTCTTCCCCGGTACGATCACCACTATGTTATCGCCCTGTAAATTCTCCAGAGTTTGTTAAGAGGTAGAAAGAATTTATCAGAGGTAACCTTATCCAACCACTTCAAAACTGGGATCTATCCCTTCCAGTTCCAGAGAGGGATCTCTCTGTAAGATTTATCTTTGTTTCAAGTTTCAGATTTTAGGCTAGTTAAATGAATAGACAATGTCGTTTGTTTTTTTTTTAAAGATGGTTGAAATATAAATCACGCATCCATTGGGCTATGGGGTCTGTATTATAAAACTCGAGATCAAAGAACATCTTTTTAAAGGATACTTTCACAGGGCAAGATAATGAAAGCTACTGGATTCTTTAGGAATAAAAAGATGGATAGCAAAACGATGAGATAAACACTAAGAATAAAGAAGCATTTAAGAATTTATTTATCGTATTGTTAGAAGACAAACAGTAAGATCTTTTATAAGTCATAAACAAAGTATATGAAATAAGTTATGCAACTTGACTCCTTCTAAATGAGTAGAGAAGAAAATATATGTGATTATGAAGACAGAAAAACCTTTAACAATGAAAAGAACACATCACCAATAGTTAACAAGCATGAATCTTGTGAAAATCTCTCTTTATTACTGGTAGATCCCTTGATAAAAATTTATAGTGCTTCAGCTTGCTTGGGCATGAGATCAACCCTCAATACTTCGAAGCTTGAAGTATTTATAATCAAAAGTTACAATGATCCTGTCATAAATGATCAGGTCGTGAAAGATGCTAAATCTAACCAACTAAATAACGGAATACAAAAATATAGCAATTGTTGATGATGTGTCGAAACTTCATGCTGATTTTTCTGGGACGGTCGTTGGTGAGTTATTCACATGACTTTGGATGCCGTGCATGATGACTTAGATGATACACGTCATCTATCATTCGATTAAGTTGCACAACTCCTCCCACCTTTGTTGACTGGGTGTGGTGACTTTGAGCATTCTTCGGTAGATCTCATCCACTTCTATATACTTGGAAAATGTCGGCTTGACAGTAAAAATATACTTGATCTCATGTTGTATGTTGAGGTCTGGCTACAAAGTCTCTAAGAACATCTTGCCTGTAATACTGCCCTGTATTCCCAAGAACTTGGAACTGTCCTTCGCCACCATGGCAATCTTCTGCTTGTAGTCAAATAAGGTCATTAGCTTATCGTTCAAAACCAACCAACCGAGAAAACCTTTCTTCTGCAAGGCATCAATTTTGCTGAAAATTTTCTGAACACCGTCGTCCATGTTCCGGACTTTCTCCTCTAGTTGCAGCATCAACCCCCTTTTGGTCAAAATTCTCTTGACTTCGAGGATGGTTTCGGTCCTATCTTCGATTTGCAAGTCTTCTAGATCTTCTCTGGTCTTTGAATTCAGAAATCGAATGATTTTGTTTCCTTCAGTGGGCATGTCCCCCAACTCTCTTTTTATCTTATCAATGGCCTGTCTGCTCCTCAACACTAGTTTGTTTTGTTCGAACATGATTTGCACCATAGGCCAAATCTCCTTTATGGACTCAGAGATATCAATCCAAATCTTCTCCTTAACTTTGGAAAGTGTTTTTCCCACCACTGTTTACTTTTGCATCCGTTGTAGTTCCTGTTTGAGTTTTTTCATTGTTTGTTTTCCGATTTGGAAACTCGTCTAGTAAGAGCTCTTGAGCTCTTGAAGAATTTCAACCTCCCTTTTCAATATGTTGATTTTTGTTTCCTGTAAGTTCATTTCCTTCATGGACTTTGATAGTTCTACTGTCTTTTCCAGAGCTGACAATGGGGTGTCTGATGGAATTTCTACTGTGGAGGTTGCTGCTATAGTTGCGGTACTAACTCCTGCAAGTGGAACCGCACACAATAGAATTACTTCCATAGGTGTTGACTGTTCTTTCTCTTTCACCAGTCGTTCCAGCTCTGCTTCCATTTCTTTTAATTGTGCGTTATGTTCTATGATCAGCTTGAGCATTTCATCCTTTTCACCTTCCATTTTGGCTATCTACTTTGCCTGTGAGTCTTCTGTAGGTGGCAGTTTCAATTGCTTTCTCAAGTATGCTATGTCATCATTCTTCTTCTTGACCATCTCCTCCGCCACTTTCACGTTTGATGGGTCATATCCAATATTGAGCACCAGCTCTTCCAAAGATTTAATTATGTTGTCCTTAGCGAAGGATGATATCTTCTCCAACTTCAATTGTGTATGAACATTGTTCAGAGAAACTTGTAATTTAGCAGCAGTAGTAGAAACATTTACCAAAGTGTAGAATACCATTTCCCCAGTCTGTTGATGTAGGTCCATTTGATCAGTTGGGTGTACATCTTTGTGTTGAATTCAAAAGTTTCTCTTTTGTAATCAGTGATCACCTTAGGGTCGGGCACTTGTGATTTTCATTATTGCATGGGGCTATATCATTTTTCTTTTATGCCCTCTTTTGTCTTTTTCTTTTCTTTTATTTTTAATCTTTTTCTTTTCTTTTCATCTTTTTTCTTTTCTTTTCTCTTCATCTTTTTTCTTTTCTTTTCTTTTCATCTTTTTTCTTTTCTGTTGAAAATAATTTGCAGAATGAAATATTATTTACAACCAAATTACACCAAGAGTGAAAATTTTCCAGTCACCAGTTGATCCTATGAAACATAGGGTTATAACAGTGGCTCCACCTGGGGATGGTGCTCTCCTTGAGAGGTGCCAAGAACCTGCTTCTTGATGTCTGTAAAGGTTTACTCCATTGCTTATTTTTGCTATCTGATTTGTTTTTATTTTGAGAACTTGGTGGCACTGATCAGTGGCTTAGGGCCTTATCTATGGGCTTCAACCATCTGATCAATAACACATGCACACAACCTGAATGTAAAGGAATGGTATGTACAGTGGAAACAGATTTATGAGATCTCTATTGGGGTGGAAAGTAATGCTTCAACATCCTGTCGTTCACAGGTCCACCTAGCAGGTCTATTCCATCATTGTTTTTGAGCAAAAATGTGTTATTTCCTCTAAATGCTTGAATTATGTAAGGGCCTTTCCATAAGATATCAAACTTTCCATGTTTACTCTTATCCTCATTCCTGGGATCCAATTTTAGCACTAAATCACCCAACTCGAAATCATCTTCTTTAGTTCTTCTATCAAATTTTTTTTTGATGTTCTCCTAGATAATCTGAGTCTTGTTGTATACTTCTTCCCTAGATTGCATTAAGTGAATCATTTGATTTATTCTCCTCTAGACATCGTTTGGATATGCTTGCGCTTCTTGCAATAGTTTCATAACAAGGACTCTCAAGGAAATGGGAAAAATTGCTTCAGTACCATACTCCAATTGGTACGGAGACATGCCAATTGATCTTTTGGTGCTTATTCTGTCAGCCCATAGCACAAAAACCAACTTATTATGCCATGATTTCTTATTTTCTTGTAATGTTTTCCTGAGGATGCTCACCAGACTTTTATTTGAGGACTCAGCTAGCCCATTTCCCTGAGGGTAATAAGTTGTGGAGTGTCCTAAAGTAATGTGGTACTGGCTACAAAACTCTATAATCTTTTTGGATCTGAAGGTCGTCGCATTGTCAACTATAATTTTCCTGGGGCCTCCAAAATGAGACAAGATGTTATTTTCCAAAAATTTAATGATAAAAGAGTCAGTGGCTTGCCTGCATGGTACAGCTTCGATCCACTTTGTGAAATAGTCTATGGCCATGAGAATCCACATGTGTTTGTCCAAAGAAGGAGGTTGTATCTCTCCAATAAAATCTAGGCCCCATTGTTGGAAAGGAGCTTCAACTGAGATGGGTTTCATGGGGAGAGGCAGAAGCTTCATTTTACCTTCGAAAACCTGGCATTGTTGGCAATAAGTAACTTTATGATGAACATCATCAAACAATGTAGGCCAGTAGAAACCAGCTCTCAGAATCTTGTTAGTTGTGGTCTTCCAACTCAGATGCCCACCACAGTCTCCTGCATGGAAATCCTACAGAACCTTGTCATCTTTGTCTTTTAACAGGCAATTAAGCAAGATACCACCAGGAAATAAAGATTACCTTCTAGAATACAAAATTTCAATGCTTTCAGTTTAATAAATCTGGCTTTGGTCTTAGTCAAACCAGAAGGAGCTTGTAATTTATGAAGTACAAAAATGAGGTCTACGTACCAAGGAGAGTTTAAGAATACCTCTTTTACATTTGGAGTCGCCTGCTCTTCCTACTCGTCAACTGCAGCCAAAAAATTAATGTCTAGAGCATGAAAATTAGATTCAGCCATTAGTTTGGCCAAACCTTGACCTTTGATCAATTTAGTGGGTTTTATATGTCATATTCCAGAATAACCGCAATCCATTTTCCTCTCCTACCATCTAGATTATCCTGAGTCAGGATATCCTTTACCACTGCGTTTGGAACATATGCAATTGTGTAAGAATGAAGAATATAGACTCTGAAATCTTTTATGGCCTTTACCAGGGCAAAAGCTTGTTTCTCCGTTATGTTGTAGTTCAACGCAGCATCTCTCAAAGATATACTGAAAAATGCTATGGGTTGTTCGTACCCTTCATTGTTTTTCTGCAATAGTACTGCTGTGATGGTGTGTTCAGATGCAAAAGAGAAAAGGTAAAAGTCTTTGGTGTAATCTGGGCTGATCAAAACTGGGGCTTGGGTGAGTGCATGTTTCACCTGCTCAAATGATTGTTTTGACTCAGTGTTCCATCTGATTTTGGTGTCTTTTTTCAACATATTTGTGATATTCCTAAGAAGTTCGGCCATGTTGGGTATGAATCTTCTTAGGAAATTTATTTTTCCAATGAATGATTGTAACTCTTTGATGTTCCTAGGGTGTTCCACTTTCTGGATGGATTATATTTTGTTGGGGTCTATTTTAATTCCAACTTTAGAGATTATGTGTCCCAACAACTTTCCTTCCTCTAAACCAAAAAGGGACTTCTTGGGGTATAATGAAATCCTAAACTTTCTACACTTCTCAAACACGCGTCTGAGATGTTGCAAGTGTTCCTCATCAGATTGGGAATAGACAGTCACATCATCCGGATATATGACTATAAATATTCGAAGTTTGTCCACAAAAGCAATATCCATTTCGCTTTGGAAGGTGGCACCAGCGTTCATCAGACCAAAGGGCATTTTCACATACATGAAAGTTCCCCAAGGCGTGGTGAATGTTGTTTTCTCCTGGTCATCTGGGTGGACAAGGACTTGGTTGTAACCCAAGAAACCGTCTAGTAAGGAGATCCTACTGGCCCCAACTACCTTTTGTAATATATGGTCCATTTTAGGCAAAGGGTAATTGGCTTTGAGGGAAACCTTGTTTAGATTTCTGGAATCTATGCAAAGTCTGATTTCGCCAGTTTTCTTCCTAGTAGGAACTAGGTTAGAAACCCATTTGGAAAATCTCGAGGGGACTATAATTTTTGCATCATACATTTTTTTTATTTCTTTTTCTATTAGGGGAAGCAACTTGGGATTGATTTTCCTAAGCTTCTGCCTGAAAGGTTTGTGTTCTTATTTTATTGGGATCCGATGTTGTGTGATACTTATGTCATAAGATTTTAAGTCCTCATAACCCCAAGCAAACACATCTACATATTCCTTAAACAGCTCAATGTATTTGCGTTTTTTCTCAGGGGGTAGAGACTTGGAAAGTTTTATCATCTTGGGTTTTTCTTCTGTTCCTATGTTACATTCTTCGACTTCTTTACCACTAGCTTCAATGTTTGGTTTTTTTACTACATCATTAAAATTGAACAAGTATTCTAGTGGAACTAGACCTCTGGATAACACATTATTTTTCAACTGTAAAATACCAGAATCTGCTTCGTTTTCATTCAATTCCTCTGCATCTACTTTATTTACACTACCACTTTCAAAAACAGATTTATTTACAACATCGTTATCATTTTCTAAGTCTATATTTGTACATTTGAAATCATTCTTACACTGTAGGAAGTCTTCAATTTGATCGTCGTTCCCAAATACCTGCCAGTATCTGATGTTGTCTGGAATGGTTGGTCTGCACTTCACCTCCACTGTGTATTTGCGAGTGGGACGGAAATGTATTTTACATGTAGTTGTTGATGTAGCCAACCCATCTGGAAGTATGTTTTATCCCCTGGGCATTACCTACAAGTCGATTTCAATAAAGCATTGAAGGGCATCCAAAACAACATTCATGTAAGCTCTAAGCCTAGGATGTTTAGTTGCATACTCACCTTTAATTTGCTTAATAATCAATTCAGAATCAACCCTTACCATAATCTGTTTGGCACCAACCTTCTTCAGTAGTTTCAGGCCGAGCATCAAAGCTTCGTACTCAGCTATGTTGTTAGTGCATTGGAAATTCAGTTTGTAAGAATGACTTTTTGAATACCTTGATTTGTGAGTATGCAACCAAAATCCAGCTCCAGCTCCCTCTTTGCTCACAACTCCATCAAAATCCATGCTCCAAAAGTCTGCTGGCAGTTCCTCACTTTCCACAGTTTCATTATTTCTTACCTCAGTGATTGCTTTATCTTATTTTGAATCAGGTGTATCATCTTCCAGCTGAGCGATTTGTTCTTCCAAGTCACCATCATTGTATAGAATGAAAGAATCCAGATCAGAGTGTGCAGAGTATAGTGGGTAGTTGTGTGGATTTTCCTGACTGTTGACCATATACTTCATCAGCGTTTCTCTGTACAGTCTTCTCTATTGTCCAAATACCGGGATGGTGGCATAGGACATATATAGTTGCAGGGTTCCTTTCAGCTTAGCTCCCCAGGATCTTGATAGTAACATACTGTATTTTGGGGGAATGTCTGCAACTACGATATCCATCACCATACTCTTTGTTGGGATTTGAGCTAGGGTGATGCATAAATCTTTAATTAGCCCTATACATTTGACCTTACTAGATTAAAAAGAATGTAAATCCTTGTAGGGTCTGGTGACCTCAAGTCCCAATTTTTCCATCGCAACTTTGGGCATCAGGTTGTGAGAGGCACCTGAATCCAGCATAGCATTGTGTAATATCGATTCGTGGATATTCAGGATGATGTAGAAAGGTGCAACGACATCATTTTTGGTTTGACCATCAACTTCAGGACCAAACAGGAGTTCTGGTTGATCATTAGCAAGATTTACTGTGTTCGAGTAATTTGTTGATCGTATATTCAAGGCCTTCGTACCTATATCTGGTTCGATGATTAAAGATTTAATCACCTGAGACCTGTAAGCGTTCTTGCTCATCAGCTCAGAAAGGGGAATGGGAATCTTCAGTTTAACTAGTTCCCCTTCAAGGCTGAAAGTACTGGAAACTTTTCTTAGGCTTTGCACTTCTGGTTTATCCCTCGGAGTCTTATGGACAAAAGAACTTGGTTGACTAGTTGACAAAACCTCAGTTTGATTTGATCTTTGTAAAATTTCAGGGTTTCTTTTTGCAGGAGATTCAACATTATTCCTCTTAGGAACTTTCTTGGGAGAGGTTTCTGAGGTTTTCTTGGTCTCGACTATTCTCTTTGCTTCGGTAGCCTTCTTTGTTTCAGCAGCCTTATTTGGAGGGTTGTCATTTCCCTTCTTTCTTCTCAGGTTATACTGCTTGTGGACCTCCATTATAGCATTTTCAAAGGCCTATTGTTCTATTTCTTCTGCTTCCTCATTTACCTCTGTTTGTGAAAGGAGAAAAAGATCGTGCTCTTCCTAAGTAAGAAAAATGGATTCATCGTCGTGAACTCCCATGAGGTTTATATGAGTGTTATCAAACTCCTCAATTACCTCCTCTCCATCATCAACGTAATTCTCCTGGAGGGGTGGTATGGTCTACTGATCAAGCCCCCTTTGTTCTCTTTGATCTCTAGGATCTCTCTGCCTGCTCTAGGGCAGATTTCTTTTGAAGTTTGGGTTCTGAATTTGAGGAGCAGCTTGGTTCTCCCTGGGTGGATTTCTGTCAGCTATAGTAAGCCTTTCCATCATCCTTTCCATAGATCTGGCTATGGAATTTAGTTTAGCATCTGATGAGGAAGTGGAAGGCTCTTCCTTGATCGTGAACCATCTTTTTGTTCGTTGCCTGGCTCTCCTGGCTAAAATATTTGCTTTCACACTTACGACACTTTTCTGCATGTCTTCCAGAGTAGCAGAATCTCTTTCCCTTAGCTAATATGACATGTGAGCGTCAAATCCATCGGGGAATTTTATTAATGCCAAACCTTGAGGTGGTTTGATATCAGCTGGAATTGCATTGTACAAATTGTTGAAACGAGTGCAGTAATCATGCACTGTCTCTCCTTGGTTCCTTATGATATTCTCATACTCTAACAACATCTAGAGAGGATTTTTCTTTACCCCCCATCTGTCCAGAAAACTTCAATGAAAAGCAGCAATGACAGTTATGGAAGTAGCACGTAAGGTTTTGAAACACTTTTTGACTTCTCTGGTCAAAATCTATGCAAATAGTCTCATCTGCACATCAGCCTCATCAACTTCCTGCAAATCAAAATAATCATTCATTTTGTCAATATGTTGTTGTGCATTCAGAGGACCATTACCATCAAACTGAGGAAGTTTGGTAGTCTTGAGGCATGGCATGTAAAGGAGCAGTTAACACTAGTGGAGCATATCTTGCTGCCATGATTGGTGGAGGAGGTTGGAACACAACCTGTGTGATTGGAGGGGAAGTGATAAAAGCTATGGAAGATGAAGGGATGGAAGGAACTGAATGAGTTGGTTTAGGTTTAGCAAAAGTTGTTACAATAATCAAGGAAGAAAGTTCGACAGACTATTGAAAGTGGGTTTTGTCTAAAGGATTGATCAAGATTTGCTACTAGATCTTCTAACTTGTCAAATTCCTGAAGAAATCGTTGATCAACGACTGCCCTAGGAGAAAGTATTTCAGGGGTCCTGGGTTGTAGGATGGTTTGATCTAAAACTGTTACACTTAAAAATATGTCAAATTTTGTTCTAGAAAGACTTTGTTCAAAAGATATGTCAAACTTGAGATCCTAAAGGGCAACCAGCTTCTCTGGGAGAGAAGGGGACCTATGAAGAGGACTATGACTCCCAGAACCTTCTGCAACGTTTTTCTTTCTGAGTAATTTTTCAGGATTGTCTATTACAGTTGCGGGTTCTGGATCTGGATGAGATCTAGTGAAAACTCTTTTAGGAGCTAGAATTTTAATTTTTTAAGAAATTTTAAAACTGATTATTTACAAACTTTAACAACCTTTGAACATTATCTCTTTATAATATTAGATTTTATGATTTGTTCAGAAATAAGTTTTCTTCAGCTGGGGAAAGAAATCGTAGGATAGAAAGTTTGTTCAGCTCCCCAGTATGGTCGCCACTATGTTATCTCTCTGTAAATTCCTGGAGCTTGTTGGAAGATAGAAGAAAATTATCAAAGGTAACTTTATCCAACCACTTCGAAACTGGGATCTAGCCCTACCAGTTTCAGAGAGGGATCTCTCTGTAAGATTTAACTTTGTTTCAGGTTTTAGATTTTAGGCTAGTTAAATAAATAGACTGTGTTGTTTGTTTTATAAAAATGGCTGAAATATTACTTACGCATCCATTGGGCTATGGGGTCTGTTTTATAAAGTTTGAGACCAAAGGACAGATTTTATAAGGTGTTTTCACAAGGCAGGATAATGCAACTGTTATATCCTTTAGAATAAAATGATGGATAGCAGAAAAGATGAGATAATCAATTAAAATAAAGAAGGATTTAAGAATTTCTCTATCGTAACATCAGAAGACAAACACTTAGATCTTTAAAAGCCAGAAATAGAGTATACAAAGATAAATTATACGACTTTAACTTCTTTTAAATGATCAGATGTAGAAAACATAAATGATTACGAAGACAGAAAAACAATTCAACGAAGAGGAGCCAACTTCACCAACAATTAACACATTGGAATCCTGTGAAACGTCCCTTTTATTACTGGTAGATCTCTTGAGAAAAATTACAGTGCTTACAACTTGCTTGGTCGTAAAGATCAACCCTAACTACTTCAAAAATTGAAGTATTCATAAGAAAAATTACAAACGATCATGTCATTAATGATCAGGACGTGTCAAAATCCAAAGCTAACTAACTAAATAACAAAATACAAAATTGTAGGAACTGCTAATAATCTATCATATTCTTCATGCCGATTTTGGGGAAGGTCGTTGGGGAGTCATTCGCTTGACTTTGACTGCTCCACATGATGACTCGATTTGTAACACTCATCCTTTATTCGATCAAAGCACACAGATCCTCCCATATTTGTTGACTGGGAATGGTGACTTTGAGTAGTCTTCAGTACACTTCGTCCATTTCTGTGTATTTTGCGAAAGTTGGCTTGGTGATGAAAATATATTTGATTTCATGCCGGATGTTGAGGTCCAGTTGTAGAGTCTCTAAAAATTCTTTACCTGTTATGCTACCATGTATCCCTGAAAACTTGGAGTTGTCCTTTGCCACCATGGTAATCTTTTGCTTTTAGTCGAATAGAGTCATCAGTTTGTCATTTAAGACCAGCAAACCGGGAAGGACTTTCTTCTGCAAAGCATCAATCTTGTTGAAGAATCTTTGAACTCCGATATCCATGTTCTGGGCTCTCTCTTCCAATTGCAACATTAATCCTCTTTTGGTCAAGACCTTCTTGACTTCGAGGATAGTCTCACTCCTATCCTCAATTTTCAGACTTTTGAGTTCATCCTTATTCTTTGAATTTAGAAACTTGATGATTTCATTTGATTCTGTGGGAATTTCTCCCAACTCTCCCTTGATCCTGTGGATGTCTTGCTTGCTCCTTAACACCAATTCGTGCTACTCAAACATGATCTGCACGAGAGGCCGGATTTCTGTCATGGATTTTGAGATATCCATCCAAATGTTCTCCTTGGATTATACTAGTGTTCTACCCGCAATCGTTTGTTTTTGCAGTTGTTGTATCTCCTACTTCAGTTTTTCTGATGTGTGCCTCTTAGTGTTGTAACTGGCCTGGAAAGAAGAATTAAGTTTCTGGAGGTGCTCCATCTCTTGCTGCAATTGTTTAATTTTTGCTCCTTGTAAAGTCATTTCCTCCATTGACTTTGATAGAGTTTCAGATGTCTCTAGAACTGTTACTGGGGTAGCTGATGGAAGTTTTGTTGTGGCAGTTGCTAATGTTGTCATTGTGCCTAACTACTATGAGGGGAACTGCACTTAGTGGAATGACTTCCATGGGCTCTGTATGTTCCTTTTCCTTTACCAATCTTTCCAACTCTGCTTCCATCTCCTTGATCTGTGCGTTCTGTTCAATGACTGATTTTAGCATTTCTTATTTTTGGCCTTCTATATCAACTATCTCTTTGGCCTGTGAGTCTTCAGTAGCTAGCAACTTCAATTTCTTCCTCAAGGATGCTATGTCATCATTATTTTTCTTTAGCAATTCTTCATCTACTTTCACATTTGAGGGGTCATACCCAATTTTTAGTACTAGCTCTTCCAAAGACTTCATCATGTTGTCTTTTTCAAAAGAAGACACCTTCTCCAGCTTTAATTAAGTTTGAATATTATTTAGGGAAACCTGCAACTTTGTAGCAGTTGTGGAAGTGTTTGCCAATGTTGAGAAAACCATTTCTTTTGTCCGCCTATGTAAATCCATATGATCAGCTGGATGTACTTCCTTGGTGTCAAATTCAAATGTTGATCTTTTGTAATCATCGATTTCCTTTGGATGGGGCACTTGTGCCTGCAAAAATGCCATGTGCATTCTTCCCTTTTTCGTATCAAAAGAAGAGAGCAACCTATGTTGTGTTGTGGATGTTTGCTTCCAGAATTGAGCATAGGTGTTGTTGGTCAACATCTCATTCTTCTTCTTAATCAAATCATATTTCTCGAAAATGCTCAGTTTTGCAGACCCTTGGGATGACTGGGAAATCAAAGTGGTGTTTGTCTACTTCTTTGAAGAATAAGCGGACATGATCTGTTGACTGCTTGAGAACAATGGTGAGTGTTCTCCCTCTACCACTATGGTGGACTAGGTTGCTTCCTCTCTTGACCTGTCAGTTGTGTGATTGGTTTTAGGCCTTTTCGTGTAAACTTGGAACTCTTCTAATGACACTTCAGTGACTGAAGGCGAGACATCCTTTCTGGATCTCTTTTCCTTGGGTACTTGTGGTGTTGTGGTTTCTGAGATAACGACCGGAGTAAGCTATGGTTCTGTGTCTTCTAGAGTGTTTACCTCCCACTCTATCTGGTTCATAAACTTCTCAATGTCTGGTTTTGGAACATGAGCGTATGGAGAGATTTTTTTATTTAATCTTGTTTCTTCTATGATCCCACATGGATCATAGTGTCAAGGAAAACTAGTTTTGAACTTCATCTCCTTCAAAAACCTGTCAGCCATTGCCCCTGCAACTCGGTTGTTACAGATGAATGGTCCTACCTGTCCTTTGATCCTCAATTGTTGTTTCTTTTTGAAGGCTACAAAATGGATATCATCGGAGTTGATCATTTGCCTGATGTACTCCAAGGAAAATATCGTAACAGGTACATATCTGGGAAGTTTATAAGGCTCCAACTCGCTTCCATAGATTCTCATCTCCATATGGTTTTGGTACAGGTACCAGTCTCTGGTCTTAGATAGTTCTGAGAGATGCAAAATCTGTTGGATTTCTTCATTTATCCTTAGTTCTTGTCTGGCGTTGAGCATGTTAACCACAGGATGGTAGAACTGATCTATGAATAGATTGAAAGTGAATTCAAGTGAATTCTTCCTCAGTATCGAAGTCCATGACGTGATCGGCTGTGGTTTTCCATTCTGATCTAGCTTCTACATGGAGAACATGAACTTGTCTGTCTGGAAAAATACAAATAAATATGCCAGTATTGAAGAATACCGGAACATGCCTTCTGTGGGAAATTTGAACAGTTGTTCATGAATATTCTCGGCCAGAAAACTATTGTAGTCGAACTGCACTGTGGAGTTTTCCTCGGTAGAGAAAATAGATAGATAACCCAAGATTGGCTCATATACCCACTCGTTTGAGTAGTACCCAAGTAGGCTGCAAAGGGAGGAGATAATCTAATTTCATTTTACTGAGAAAATCGGCGATTGATAAGGGGGATTTGCTTTGGGTAATGGGGCACTCTCAGGGAGGAAAAGTTCAAAAATATGCACTCTTTGGGGAAAAGACAACTTTTGATACAATTCAGTTAGGATCTCGAGGGTAAAAGGAGTCCAGGATTCAGTTCTGGTTATTTGTAGCAGCTGGTCAATGGCCTCGGGAGTGATAGTGAACAGGGTCTCTCCAGAGGACGAAACAATAGCTCTTTGGTCGGGAAGGTAATGTGCTTGGCACTTGAGGGCGAATTGAGGGAAATGGTGAATTTGGGGAAACAAATACAGGGGAAGATTGGACTCCCAGAGTCCAATCTCATCACTTTGGTCTAAGAAGGTGTCTCTGAACCATGAATGTAGCTCAGCGAAATCAAACTCACATTTAGGCTCGGTAATGAGGTAATCCTTTTCGGCCAGAGGGATCCGGTCGAGGTCAACATGAGGTGGGAGGAATGGATTTTCCTCGACCTCTGAATGTTTAGACTTTGGCACCATCGATTCAACTGATACCTACAAATTTAAACAAAAACGTTAGTTGGTTATTGGTTTTGGCTCGATCACTGACAGGAAATGGCGGGGAAGTGAACTTCTGGTATGCGGAAAGTGTGAAAATGCGATAATGGTGGAGACGAGGTTTAAATTTGGGTGAACGGGTAACCGTTGGGCATGGGGGACAAATATGCAGGCTTAACGGATATGTTTAGCCACATTTAAGGGTGAACGAACATCTCAGAGATGAGGTGGAAACAAAAGGATGGGTGATAGGTTGAGCGAAAATGATGTGGAAGGATATGATTGGAAGATAGGTGAAAAGGACATGACCTGTGACGGGTGAGTGGAGGGGGGTATGTTGGCAGGTTTACGAGACGTGACTTGTAAGCAGCAAGAAGTGGAGTGTGATGTCACAAGGCGATAGGTAGTGGAGTGTGATGTCACGAGGTGGCGGTAGTGGAGTGTGATGTCACGAAGCGGCAGTGGTATAGGAAACCGGTATGGCGGTTTACTCGAAGGGGAAGGTAGGCGGTAAACAGATTCAAGCAAGGGGGGTCTGAGTTAACAGAATATTGACATGTTAGGATGGGGCCTGTCGGGGAATACCACTAACTCGGACC
>SNQJ01S0211900.1:0-15863 GCA_010110895.2 Picea sitchensis | reverse complement strand
CGAAACCTCATGGAACTTCATTTTCACGACACTTGCCAATTGAGCTGCCCCCCCGGGGGATAAAATTCAAGATCTTTAACCATTATTTGCATGTGAGATTTTTTAACTATTAACCACATTTGTAATGCAAAATTAAAGAACATCCATCAAGCACATGAGCACATAAACATGTAAGCAAACCATCTATGAACAGGAATTGGTAACAAAGTTCACCAAACCCCCTGGCTACGTCTCCGGGCCACTTTCCAAATGGGAAGGCCGATAGATTAAGTATTCAAATGCTTACAAAGTGACTTCTGATTTCTGTCTGTCATATACAGTAACAGACTTCATCAACATATGCTAGATGAAATTCTGAGACTTTTAAGTATGAACATGGATAAATTTCTGTCTATCTGGAATATTCTGTGAGCACTTTTCTGTCTGGATGCCTGAATGCAAAAACTGAAGCTGGATCTGGAATCCTTGCGAAAAACTGAGACTTTGGAGTATAAACTCGATATATTTCTGAACTGGACTCAGAATTCCCTTCTTGGCACAATTCCCAAATCTGCCTCTGATCTGTACAGTCCGTATGGCCTCGGGATGCATGCCAATCCAGAACCACCTCGATCTACGTGAAAAAAAACCTTGGTCTACATGCAAATTCACCTCGGGATATGTGCAACACCACCTTGGTACACGTGAAAAACCACCTCGGTCACAGTGCAAAACCACCTCGGGCTACGTGCCAGTCTCTTCCTGCATCAAAACTGCCACACTCTCAGGGTTCGTTCCCATGTCTCATTTAAATAATGAAAAAAACAATGGTTTAGGGAGACGCGAGCTATGGGCCATGCGCCCTCCAAAAGCCCCCAAATATCGACAACTTTTAATATTACTTCGCCACTTCTTGCCATGTCCTATGGCGGTGGTGCGTTGGTAGCTTTGGTGGTTAGGGAGGGCGGAAGTCCCGGGGTCAAACCCACGGGCTTCTCCTCCCACGCCTATGATATGGCATATCGTTTTAACATATGGTTTTGGGCGCATTTGGTTTAATACATGGTATATATTATATGGTTATAACTTATGAAGTCGCATATATATGGCGTGATTTGATATGGTATGGCGCATTATATTATATGATTTGGCGATTTATGGTTTGGATAAATGGCGTATTTACAACATATGGTTGGTTTAATGGTAAAGAAAGATTGTGATAACATTTGGATATCAAGGGGGGGCCTCAGTGTTGGCAAGGTTGAGGGATAAGCTCTTGACTACCCCCCTTTTTCCCAACCATGGGGTCATGGTGGCCTTATCCTAAGGTCTTGGGTTCAATTCCCATAGCCCCAAATTACATTTTTAAACCATTTCTAACCATTTTTCACCATCTTTGACGAAACTTCAACTGCTGATATCTTTGTCATATGGAGGCCATTTTTCCCGAAACGAACGTCACCGAAAAGCTGCTGACGAGATATTCCACTTTGTAAGATTTAATTTTCATTTTGAATACTTTAACTCTATCGAATTTTGAGATGATCCACCTAGATCAGTAGGGAACTTATATAAAATGGGGGCAGACGACATCTTGAGAAGGTGTGTGCTAGAACACGAAAGGCCTAGGATATTAGCATAATCACATGAAGGAATAGGGGGAGGAAACTATGAAGGAAAAGCTACCACGTAGAAGGTATTGTGCATAGGATTATGGTGGCCAAATATTTATCGTTATGCAAAGGAATATTGTTAACAATGCAATGTTTTTCAGAGGGTTTGAAAACCAAACAGATGTGATGAGATTCCTTTACACCCACAACGGGCTATCGAATTTGTTGGCCCAATTCACCCACCTGCAAGAAGGTCATGTGTGTGATACATCATCACTGCAACAAAATACCTATCAAGAATGGAATATGTAGCACCAGTTAAATATTGCAGCGCAAAGACAACACCACACTTCTTGTTTGAACATGTGCTCACTAGATTTGGATGCCCAAGGATTCTGATGAGTGACCAAGGCACTCACTTTATCAAAAACACTATCAGATCTCTGAATGAATAATTCGAGGTCTACCATCATAAAAGTATGCCATACCACCCTCAATAAAATGGAATAGTAGAAGCCTTCAACAAGATTCGAGAGAATGCCTTAATCATGATTTGCAATGTCAATAGGGACGACTAGGATTCAAAGATACCAGTGGTACTATGGGAATATAGAACTACCTGTAAGAATTTGATAGGAAAGACACCATTTAGATTGGTGTATGGAAAATAAGCATTGGTTCCATTAGAATGATTGGTACCAAGTTTGTATGTCGCAACAATTACAAACATGACAGAGCGAGGAACAATACAAGAAAGGTTAAGTCAACTGATGAGCATGGAGGAAGATAGGATTCTAGCAAGCTTCCACCAAGAAGTACAAAAATCAAGGGACAAAGCTTGAAATGACCGACATATCAAGAGAAAAACTTTCAAGGAAGGAGACCTATTCATACTGTATGAAAACAAGTTTTTTCAACATCCACGAAAGTTTAGAATACATTTGTTGGGACCACATGAGGTTAAGACTATCACAGATGGAGGAGTTGTATAGTTGAAGGATTTGGAAGGAAAATAATTTAGGGGCTATGATCAATGGGAGTCAACTGAATCTTTACAAGGACAATTGACCATGCACAACATGAAAGTTACCACGCAGTAAGAAATGAAAAAAACCCACACGCAGTTGAGGAAATCAGTGCAAAGAAAAAGAAAAGAGTCCACGCACACAAGTCACTGAGTCAGCGCGAAAAAATAAGAATACTGCTCCAAAAGAAAAGGGTATCCAAGACAAGGACTTTACGCGCTCAAAAATCCCAGCGCGCCATAAAAAGGACCAACCATTGAAAAACGAGGCAATTCAGAAAATGACGGCTATGGAATTCAGGCGCCAAATGGCAGCGACTATTGAAATTGCAACAAACACACGATAATCTGTACACATAGGTAAAGAACTTAATACGACGGAAAGGGAAAATTCTAAAAACATGGCATACATGACAATAGTTAACAAGTACAAAGTTACCACACTTAGGACACACTGCCAAAAGTGAAAAAGGGACAACTATCAGTGCATAACAGTTGTCACTTCATCGTCCTGCTATAAATTCAGAAAAAGAGGAGAAAACAACTCATTGTGTCAATTGCTAAGGAGAAGAAAGAAGAGCCGAGTGAAAGATTGATAGAGTGAGAATTCGACCGAGCATCCATCGAGTTCATAGATTTAAAACCCGGATCTCATCCCAATGTCACCACCATGATTTGGAGAGCCTTGCAGTGCCGACCAAAACACAAGAAGTGTTGCTTGCGCAACAGACGCAAGGGAGCAAGAAGTACCCATAGTGGTGGATATGGATGAAATCCACACACCATAGTATGAAGCAAAACCAATGACGATAGAGGAGGAACATAACCCAACGTAGGAGGTCGGGCAGCTGGAGGAGGACATAGAGAAAACCGAGTCCGATACATCGAGGGGACCAGGGCCACGACAAGTCGAGAAGGTCATAGCCTCAACGCCACAGAGCCATGAACCAAAAGTAGGACATGTTTCATTACACAATGATGTACCAGAGGTGGGGGCCTCATCCCCGCAAGAAAAAAAAAAGGGTCACATTGAAATTAGTGTGCACAGAGGGTCACAACCACAAGTAGAAGGGACCCTAGTTTTGCCAAAGATTCCAAGAGGGGTGCGCATAGATGATGACATGGTCAACAAAGTGAGTTCCATCAAGTACTCTGACCATGAAGTTGCATATGTCACCAAATTTCCATACTTGGCACCCAAAAATTACTTAGAAAGCAGGGGAGAAGGTTCATCAGGGATGCCATTGTTAGAGCCGACGTAGTGGATTATTGGGCTTTATAACACAAGCATCATGAATTTATTGGATGTCCCAGATTTTGGGTGGGGAAAGCATATCAATTACTGTCTCAAGCAACTTCTTGCATGAGTGCACGATGAGATCTTGTGGATGGATAGGTCGATGCCTATCACTATCAACCTCATCGCAACAATCACGGGGCTACCCACATACGGAGAAAATCCAGAATAATACTTGGAAGATAAAACTAGAGCCAAGGCCATCTCAGACAAGATCAAGGACAAGTATGGTGCGGAGCATGGTATTAGGGGCATCAGGATCAGTGACATCAACGATCCCATGACAATGTTTTCCACTAGACTCCTCAGATGCAAATTGATGCACAAGTGTTGCAAAGAGGAAGTATTGGCCGGTGTAGTCGTCGCTACTACGCGGTGTGAAAAGGGGAGCTCGATGAGCTGGGCCCCATACCTCTTGAACTCATTCTTAGAGGACTATAAGGACACACATGAATGGGGATCTGAGTTCCACTACTCATGGTTACTCATCCTCATTGGCCTCATTGGCTGGAAGGAACCAGTATATAGAAAGTACTTGGAGATACCAGGGAAATGTGGTGCAACACGTTACATATGATTATGTAGGAGCGCATACCTAAAGAGAAAGAAGACAAACACATACATATTTTCGATGTATTTCACAGAAATGCAGGACCTCATTGCATATACATGACGCATTTCACTAGAGACTCTCCAAGAGTTTGGACAGGTTGCTAACTTCAGGGCAATGCATCATAGCTTATGGTTGCAAGCAAAGAGAGACAAAACCAAGGAGTAGCTACAAATCAACTATTTTGTGACATCGAAAGAAATCTAGAGAGAGGTCCAGGAGTGGCTTGAAGAATGGAAGGTACTGGAGATTCCAACCGCAGTACCAAGCTCACAAAATCAGATGCACGGAAGACCAACCCCAATGCACCAAATAGGATCCAACGGGGCAGGAACCAAAAAGAGGAGTATGCAAGGTCAAGTGGGGGGAAGAACCCCAGCCAAGAAGAAACCTAGAACATAGAACATACCACCAAGGGGCCCTACATAGACTCCACCGTGCATAGAACAACCACCAACACATTCAATGGAAAAAGTGTGTGCAGAAGAAACAAGCATAGGGACCCAGGAGATTCCTAAGGAAGAAGAAATGGGGCCAACCACTTTCGGAGATACTCAGAGGCCCACTAGTCCCAATCCATCAGACACCCAAGAGAAGCGATCAGGGGAGAAAACCGGTGGTGGCCAAAAGAAGGCGAAGGCCCACAAACCACAGAGCCATATATCACTAACCTCGTACAATGTGGAGTTAGTGGTGACAATAGTCGAGGAAAGACTGGCTGAGGTGTGGGAGAATGCAGAGAAGCACATGACTTCAATTGCAGATCAAGTGCAAGAAGTAAAAACTACATTGGAGCAACTAAGGATTGGGACAACAAAGGCACCAAAAGAAACACCCATGCAGTCTAAGGAAGGAGTGCCAGTACCGGAAACAGTTCAATTTGTAGTGCAGGCGAGCGCCAATTTCATTATCATGCTTGAGATGATGTTCCTTGATGAAGAAAAAACACAGAAACCCCTAAAGGAAATTGAGACATTGGATGTGGCATTGGCCAAGATTCCAAAAACGTTTTTGTATAAACTTCAGGTAAGCGTTGCGTAGGATATTTAGTCTAGAGTAAGAGCAGACGCGAGGAATCTACAGGTATCCCAGACAGAAAACATCATGATGAAGAACACACTCAACCTTGAAGAATAATAGAAAGAGAGAGAGCATAAAAAAGTGGAGGATATGGAGAATCAGAGCCACATACTGTTTCAATCCATTCCCGATAACACAAATAAAGATTCAGGGTCTTCAGAAGAGAAGTTGCGAAGGATAGAGCAAACTATCCAACGATATAAAGAGAAAATTAAAGAGCTGGAGGAGCGTGTCACACCCACTAATCCCCTAGAAGTCAGAGCACAACGAGAATAAGAGGAAACAACAAATGTGGAGGACATCGGCCAAAGCATACAAACAGTCACTGAGTTGTTAGAAAATCGCGCACAATTGTGGACTTACCTCCTTGAGGATGGAAGCCTCCAGGAACTACAAGAGAAGGAAAACAAACTCCATGCAACAATGGAGGAATTGAAGTAGTGACATAAAACAATGTCATTGTTGAAGAATATCAAGACTTCCACCAGAATGAAGGCTCTACAATTGGAAGAGAAAGCAATGCAAGCACAAAAGACAACAAGACAGGTTTTGTTGGAGCCCCTGCAAGAAAAGGCAGAGCAGCTGGTCATGAAGAGTGACTCATCTAAGAAGACATTGAACAAATCAGATCCGAGGGAGGAAAGATTTTACAATCTCCTATCATGAAGCAGGTGGTCACCACTATGACCGAAAAGAGTAGTTACGCTCACCAACAATGCCAGTGGATAACAAAAATGTATGACGCACTGCAACATGCAGTAACAAAAGAAGGAAGTAGGGAGTGACAACTACACAAGTTAGGCAGTGACTTGGAACGAGTCACGATGTCAGTGTTGGGGGCCCATTGGGAACATGCCAATTTTTGGGGAAAAAGCACGACGTGGAGGAAATACAGTTGGCAAGGAGGCATGTGAGGCGCGCATGCAAGAAGATGGGAAATAAAGATAGCTGGCAGGAAAAGAAATGGATGAAAGGAAAATGCACATGCAGAGGAGGAAAGTGCGTAAGGACAACATGCAATGAGACCTAACCAGATTAAGGTTTTAGTAAGCGAATGTAATGACTGATGAGCCAAAAATACATATAAATAGATACCTAGGAGGTCTAGGGTTTTTTTTGATTTTATGGAGTGTTACTCGCGTGAGAAGAAGTAACTAGTCTGTAACACTATTGTAATCCAATCCAATATTGTAAGATGTTGAGCTATAGAGGGTTAGAAGGGTAGATATCGAGGGTTAGATCACAGGCTGAGGATCCTGGTGTGATCTAGTCTGCCTCATCATAGATCTCGACCCGAATGAGGATGAGTTGTAAAACGCCCATCATTGTAGTTTAGGAACTACCATAATAAAAGAGCTTGAGAGCCAAATCTTTGTGGACGTAGCCCAGGAGGGGGTGAACCATGGTAAGACCTATGTTATGTGATTGAATGTTTGTGTCTCTTTTACTGTCAATAAGTAGATGTTAGAATGATGTATGAATGAATCAATGGATCTAATTACATTACATTCATGGATGAGAATGACGATATATTTCTCTAATAAGTAGATAGAATTCACAGCGTGCAACTCACATATCCCCATTCAGTCTTGGACTGTGAGCATTTGAGCGTTGCAGTCACCCATTAAGACTATCTTGGGTGAAACTGCGCAATGCACTCTGTGTGTTGTGTTTCCTTATGATTTACCAGGATGGCCAATAGTTTTAGAGGCTTTGTTGGATCTCCAGTAGACCTAAACCTGGGTCAAATCATGTTAAATTCATAACTAAGATAAACAACCAACATATGGTCTTCTTGAACAATTTCCAGTTACCTATGAGATATGATGTCGACACCGAACTACTGGAAAAATTTGAGCAAACTAAGGCCGACCACATCTCTGATCATATCCGAGGATGGCAGTGAAGAAAGAGCCTGATTAAGGTCAAGGTCCCTCCTACATTCTTACTTGAGTGGTTCTTGAAATATTTGGTTCCCTATATATCCAAAGATGTAGCAACTTTTAGGGTGTTTTCAGAAGAGTAGGCTAATATGAGAGCCGAGTAGCTAAAACTGATCTACTCTTAGTCTGGCATTCTCTATGAGATCTTGCCATATGTGCCATGATATACTCTCAATAAGGCCAAACAAAAGTATGGGCCCCACACTGATGACATTGTGGGCTCAACACAAAGCAAGTCCACGGATCCATTGTCAAATCAATTGCAACAATTGTCGATACAACAGACTCCTAGTTTGGTTGTCCCCACTACCCATACATCAAATGTACACAGTGTGCACTGGACGAATCTCAAGGATAACCAACGGACCGAGGGAAAGAAGAAACAACAAAATAAAAAGGGTAAAGGGGATAAAAAGGATGCCAACAATGCTGGCGGGGGAAAAATAGAGAAGAAGAAGTCGAAGTATCTATGTAATCTCTGCACGAAAGACCACCCAACTCACCTATGCCCTCGTCTTGCAGAAGCCCAGAAGCTATTAGCGCAACAATAGCATGTTGTGTTGACAAACCCTTTTCTACAAGGGAAAAATATGGCTCAGGCTTCTGCATCCACAAGCACGTCAGGGGGCAGTCAGGGACCCCCTGCGCCTACCACTAAAAACCTGACCATAAAAATTTACATGATGAACGTCGATGCTCATTTATCGACTAGGACTCGTGACTACGAAAGGTTGAAATTTTTTGAGAAGGGAAAGGAGGCTACTAACCCATCGACTCCTCTCCAAATTGAGAAGGTAGTGGGTGAAACAATGACTCGCATCCCTAAATGTGCATTTAAGAAGGCTTCCCATAATCCAAATGTGAGGGTTGATCATAACTACTTTGTTGTGGAGGATATGGCATAGAACCCTGGTGCATTTTCTTCTCTGGAGGTCCTCCAGAGTTTCCCATCACAAAGAAAAGATCAGTTGTCCTCCTTGGGAGTGGCAGAGACTAGTAACCCATGAGTGATTGTTTTCGATCCAACTGACCTAAAACCTCGTCTTCCTCACCATGATGCCATTCAGATAGTAGTGGACTACACCAAAAAATCCTTTACGTGGAAAATTTTCCATATGGTGGTTGATGAGGGTGCAGTTGAGCACTCAATACACCCTAAAAATCCCATGTACACTTTTTCTTTTTGGGTACCACTCGATGTGTTTCATTGTCTAATTCGACTTCAGTATGAAAAATGTTTCCTTTTCTTATAATTTTGATTCTCATTAAGTCCTTAAAATTTTTCTTGAACATGTGAAAACCACCATAACTTAAAATACTAACATTTAATTAAAGAATCGATAGCCAAAACATTTCCCCGACGCGCTCAAAATTTCGACATCGAAAAAGATTATAAATGAAAGAAATCACTCGAGAGGACCGAGGTCTTCGAACGCTGATCTTCGTCGGCGTCGACAAAATGAAGTTTTCTTTCACGACAGGCATCACACAAGGACATCACCAATGAACAATTCCTCCGATATCGGTAAAAGGCTTAAAGAGTAAGTGCTAATGAAGAAATAAAAGCCTCATTGATAGCTGATCAACAATACTTTTCGACATCCATGAGTTTTAGAAAAGCTAGTCCATAGGGAACATGATAATTTCATCTCCGATCGACGACCCCCGATACCTTTCGGCATTGGCAGTCTCGAGTTTATTTTAACACACACATCTTGTTAGGACCCAGGTTCCGATTGAGATGCATGATCAAATCACCTGTCCTCATCTTCCACATGTCTTTTTCAAATTGAATAAACATACGAGTTAGTTTTATCCTGAGTCGTTATCAATTCCCGAGGCCCAAGTCGTATCCCGAGTCAGTTTTTCCACATCAACACCGTACGACTAAATCAATCGACGTCGGGAGTTCTTAACAGGGGGATACCAACCAAAACATTCACCACGCATCGTTGATTCCTGATCCGCCCACTAGGAAAGTGACATGATGCATTTAAGAGACTAATCATTTCCAAATCTCGCAATAGTTGCTAATTCATGCACAAATCAAAAGGATTGTTTGAATTTACCAATGCAACACATCTCCCTCTGCATCTCTATTGTCAACCCACGATGGAATTAAATCACAGAGATCCGATCACAAAGTTCATTTGATTTTTACTCATAACCCGAGTTAATTTGTTAATGCGACATGATAGGTTCTTCCTCGTTTAAATTATTTTCTAGCTGTTTGTAACAAGATCATCGTGCACAAAGAAGTTCAAATCATCCAGAGGAGCGAGATGAGAAATTCGGAAAAAATCTTCCAAGATCCCATGAGTATTAAACGACAGGTTTAGCAAGTGTTACAGGTATGTACCAGTCTGTGGGTTTTTATGCTTGACTTCATAAATATTTAATCTGATGTTACTCTGTACGCATGCCTAAAGGATTGATTTCGAGTGTAGGAACGATGCCTCCAAGAAATATGAACACTAGGCAATCACCGAGGGAGCCAAATAAAAAGAAACCAGAGGTGGGAGAAGGCTCTTCCCCAGTGGTTGCAAAAAAGTTGGAATTTTCCGCAAGACCAGAAACAGTCATCAGAACATCTAACAAGAATATTTTCACTCAGCCTCCGGCCTTTGGAGACATAGAGGAAAGCATAGGGATCAAGGCAGTACTCCCGTAATGGGGAAAAAATTTCAAGAAGATCAAGCGGGAATAATTTTCTGAATATGCTCCGCACAACGACCCTGATACGAGAAAGCTCGACAATGAAGTCTTTCCCAATATCCGAAAATTGTACCTCCACATAGTAATGAGCATAAATCCAGTTTCCCCCTGCATAGAACTCCTTAAGTGGCTTATCGACCACACAGACACACAAAGATGTTTGATTAATGATGACAATGGCGAATGTGTCGGAGTTTTCCTTCCGGTTGAAGTGCAGAATTACTACCAGCTCAGAGACCCAGAGGAGCGACTGAACACCGATTTTGTTGTAAGATTCTATGAGAAACATGACACCATCCGGGTAATGGATTCATGGTGGAGAGAGGATAAAATGTAAACTAATCGGACTTCTGGATGGTACCAAATGACCAACCTAAGAGATTTGTACATCTATCTAATGGTCCTCCTCTGCTGGTTGCATGGGGAGAAAGATTGCTCCGGGTTTTCAGAGGCTTGGATGCCTCTTGCTTATAATGTAGCCATTTCTAAAAGAGGTTTTAACTGGCGTGCCATCATTTCCAAACAGCTGAGCACTTGCATACAACAAGTTGAGACACCAAAAGAAGGAGAGACTCCATACTTTTACATGGCTTCCTATTTGTTGGACGTCATCTGTGTCCGAAATGCCTTTACTGGAATTAACTTGAGCTGACACTCCTCAGAACTCACGGTCCATGTACATTTTGGCATATTGTGGGAGAACAGGTACAAGAAATAATATTCACTCATCCGCGATCAATTCATCGTGCACATTCATGTATTGCTTTTCAAGAAAGAGTGCCCAAGATTGTCGGTTACGACAAAAAGATAATATCCAAAGTACGTCATTGGTACCTGGATGAGAGTGATACCTACATCAAGGTTTTCAAAGCCACTAGAGAACCACATCTGTTACCAGTGTATGTCCCTGATAGACTAGTAGTAGGGGAAATATGATACCAGACCATCCTACAAGGTTACAATGCTACTCTGATAAAATATAAGAAGCGGGCATTCATACCTTATGGATTTCATATAGGTTTCTATGTGGTAAAATACACCGCTCAAGAAAAATAGGAAGGACTGAGCCAATTGGAGTTTAGATTCTAGACTGTCCATTTTCGCAAGCATGACTCGAAAGGTCTAGTCTTGAAGCATGCATCACAGATATCATCATGCTAGCCATACACCCATGATAGGTTTGAAGATGAGGTTTTCACAGAGAACGCTCAATATTGGGATGAAGTTGTGGCAAGGATGGCTTATCCTAATATGACTAGGTTCAAGGCCATGAGCCTGGACGAACAAGCAATGGCCCTGGAACAATCGGCTCAAGAGGCCCTTAGAGACAAAGAAGAAAGGATAGCATCCGAAGTAGCCGAAGCTCCCTTGATATCCCCAACACAAGGAAGAGATATCCATTTGGTACATGACACACGGGAATGGGGAATGATCATGTTAGAAAGGGCACAATGAGTGCTTGATCATATACAAGATGACCCAGAACTATCAGAAATGATAGGATCCCCTGTAAATAACACTGGAAGGATCCAAGTGGGTACAAGTGGCCTTGAATTTATTTTCATTGATGAAATTTATGGGTTGGATGACCTTGAATTCACAACGCCACCAGTTGGATCGCCAATAAGTGTGGCAACTCAATAAGAACAATTCAGGGCATCAGTGGAAACAAGCGCATCAAACCCCTTGAGCGAGTTTATAAAGATTTATGATGATGATGAAAGCCCATAAGCATCCCTTGGGACCCCTGTGCGTGTCAAAGAAGAAAAGGACCTGAGAAGACATCCTTTCTTGTTCCCTAGGTCCAAACCCAGGAGGTCCCACAGAAATAAAAGGAAGCCGATAATGTTCTGGACACTAAAATACCCGATGCACTAGAGACCCAAGTGGACAGTTCGAAAGACGATTCAGGATCAAGAAAGCCAGAGGAGAGGGCCCCACAACAGGAAATCGATGTTTCGACGACCGATGAACAAGTAAGTATCGAGTATATCCCCAAAACCTCTATTTCAATTGGTACTCAAACACTCGATGAGTGACAGACAAAGGCCAAGCCTTCGAAGCATAACGAGATAGTTCAAGAACCCAATCTTGAACAAGTACATACCATAAGGGGTCTGAGAAATATGCTCACATGGGGGGATCAATAGATTCTCGAACCTGTGGACGAAGTAGCCAACATATATGTGATCGCCTATGATCAGAGGAGGAATGATATCGTCCAGGGAACCACTAATAAGAGGAGGATCACTTTGGATCTCTCCATCCTCATCACTACAGAGGAAAATTTGATAAACATACAAATTTCCAGAACATCCAAACTTATTGGCATAGGGAAAGCGATCTCAGATGCTACCCTAGATAGAGCCAAAAGAGATGAGGAGGACATGGCTGCCGCCCTGAAAGAACTGGGACATTTGTGCCACTTAGATAAGTACTATCAAGACAACACACAGGCCACTGTGTACTTAAGGAGTGAATTCCAAGAGACCTATAGAAAGTTCACAGATGAGCGACACTCATTCACCGCAAGGATCGCTGAGCTTTAGGAGGACACCCTTATGGAACTCACAATGTGCAAGGATATGGAATGATGGTATGAGAAGGTGAAAAAAGACATAGAAAGAATCGATTACATTGGTGCAGTCCAGTAGGGCGAAGATAAAGAAGAACATGACATTAAGGTGTTGAACAAAAGCAGTCTTGAACGTATCAAGAAAGCGATTGATTATTGGGCAAAAATGTCTTGGGAACCACACAAATATATTCAATGTAGATGGGACAAGTGCAAGAAACACTGGATTAATATCAATTGGGTGATGAAAGATATCAGGCTCCCCGAGTTCAGAACACCTGATGACTTTTTCGATTTGCACGACATAGTCGAATCACACACCAAGAAAGATTCATCATGTGACGAAAGACTGGAAAAGGTGGCAGACACAGTGGCAAGGTAGGTACAACAATTCATGGAACACCCAATCAAATCTTGGGTTATGCTACAACAGGTAAATACCTGTATGGTGAAGTATCGGGTGCATGCGGTGGATATTAGAGAAATTTACGTGGCCCCGATGCAACAACACATGTTCACATATGCCAACACCTATGAGGAACTATTCATCATTTGGTCGGAGTATGAGAAAAGTCACCCTTTTCAGTGATATCTTAAGTTGACTGTTATAAAACTAGTAGGAGGGAACACCACGTGGTGAATTTTGTTTTACTTATCTACACTTAGCTGTTATTTTCACTTGAATTTTATGTTATAAATAAGAGCATCGACCAATTATTTAGAGGTCGATGGTTTTTGCAAGAAACTCTCTTTTCTGGTTTGTTAAGAATTATTTTGAAGCTGCCTTTAATTGAGAAGTTCTTCCAGACCAGAGACAAGTTATATTTTCATCAAATGCATGTGTGATTGGACATGGAGAAGAACTATTTCCTATCTCGTTTCATGAATGATGTTGTAATGAGTAAGAGCTATTAAATCTATTGTTAAGTTATCTGATACAATATTTTATAGTTCTTTTCTTTATGATGAAGATGAATCATTGTGTTATTATGTGATGGATGATTAGAGTAGGTGAATCATTTTTCTTTCTATTATCTTATCGTATGTGTGTTTTTCTTTCTGATAACTAGTATCTCAGACAATAATTGGATGCTCACATGTTTAACGTATTAGTACTAGGCCTGTGGTATAAAATTGTTGTCTGCATGCTTGAGTAGCGGGTTATCCCAAGCTCAACCTCTTCTCTAGTAGTTAAACTTAATCTTGTTGTTTCCAAGTTGGTTTATACTGACTTACATCTCATATCGGTCCCACCCAAGAGAAAATACAAGAAAAAGAAAGGCTAAACTAGAGGAGAAACCTTCGCAAGAAAACGAAAATCCCATCAATTATTTGGCTGGATCACAAGATATGGAGAACCATTCCAGCGTTAAATGCTACAGAGTCTAATTGGGCCTCGGTGGAGGGTTTGGTTCCTGTTGTTAAATTAAAGGGATATAGGACCCATCAACAAAATTGGCGCTAGAAGGAGGGCTGAGAATGAATGGTTGAATACATATTTCATATAATATTTTAGAAAGCCAGTAGATTCAAAACAACCCACATGCATGGCTAGTCATTCCAAAGAAAACCCACACACACTGCATACTGTTGAAACAAGTAACTCACCCTAGACCTAGGAAGAACAATTGTTCCTTGATATACCTTACACTCTTCCTCACGAGGAGTTAAATCAATTTAGAAGAATCACAAGAGCATACACCCAACAGATCAGTGCGCTGTCTTTAGCTTTGATACTTCCTCGAAGAAAAAATATAAGTAGACCAATGGTTAATACTCCCGATGAGTTTTTCATGAACACGGTAGAAGACTTAATTGATTTCACAATCACCGAAATCGAGGATCCTCTTAATCTGATACTCGAAATGACAGCAGACGACGTCTCTGAACCAGACAATTTTTTGGAAGAGGAGGAGTTCAACTCAAAATAAGAAGACATGGAATATCAAAACAAACATGATGAATAAAGGGGAAACCTACCTCAGAACAATCAACCTTAGTTGGCCAAAGACACTTTGGCCATCCTGGGGCGATTCCATAACCTTCACCAACATCCAGAGAAGTTACTTCCTAAGTTTGATCCCGAGACCTCAGGATTACCTGAAGATCATATCAAGAAATTTATATTAGTGATCACACTTATGAATGTCCAACATGAAGACGTAGTTTGAAGGATGTTCCCCTACACTTTTGAGAACTCATCCTCCACATGGTTTTTTAACCTACCTGTAGGATCCATAACTAGTTGGACAAAGTTTCAAAAGGATTTTCTAGATAAATTTTCCGAAGAAACCACTACAGGAGCTTTGATGGCTGAATTGTTCGCAACCACCATGAGTTCGAAAGAGAAGGTTAAAGATTTCAATCAAATATTCACAAATATTTTGAACAAATTCCAACCTGAATCTCAACCAACTCAGGAGTTGCAAATCAAAGTATATGCTAATGCCCTCCCAACTTCTATTTCCATTTTTGTGAAGAGGGATTCCAAACGAACCCTGGCTGAGAATTTTGAAGAAGCCAAAATGATAGAGTTCCAAATTAAGGGATGTAAGGAAGTCCAAGTATCGCTAGTTAAAAAATAAGTCCAACCTCCCCCTAGGATAGGAATCCTTTTGACTAAACCGCCAAGGAAACAAGCAGAACAAGCTCCCAAAAAGGGTAATGGAGATATAGAAGACCTACACCGCATGGTTAATAAATTATCAAATGAGATCATAGACATGAAGAGAAATGTAGGGGAAGGAAACCAAGGCCAAAGTGTTGGATTAATGAGAGGGGGGGTGAATCAGTAATAGCATAATTATAATACTTTTTCTTCAAATGTTATATCAATGTAGAATTATTATCCAATAATGAGCAGTAAGAAATAAACAATCACACACATACACAGTACACCAATGTTTTACGTGAAAACCCAAATCGGGAGAAAACAACGGAATTATTTTTCTTATATGTTGTGAAGAATTACATTCATTGGAAGCACCAACTTCCTTTGTTTTCCAGTTGCAACTAGAAGGAGGCTCC
>SNQJ01S0211899.1:0-15863 GCA_010110895.2 Picea sitchensis | reverse complement strand
ACACAATCACAAAAAATGAAGCAATTTTATTATGAGTATCTCTCTTATGAGACCAAATACAATGAGAAATCTACAATATATTTTCTCTTTCGCAATGCTTTGACAAGGCTTGTAATTCATAAGATTTCACTTATACTCTCAAAAACTTAAGAAAACAATAAATGTCTTCTCAAAAAATGAGTGTCTTACAACCTCCCATAGAAAACTCAATTCAACACTCACTTCTAAGTCTTAAAAAATAATTGACATCTCTCACTCATGCTCACTCTCATTTACTAATATGCAAAAATCTTATGATTACTCACCTCCCCCATGAAAACGGTTTTAGTTCTCTTTCACTCCCCTTTTATCACTTTTATATAAAAAGTGAAAATATCATAAAGTAGTAATACTTCAAATTAGATTTAGAAGAAAATTACTTTAAAAAATACTTTCAAAACATATCTAAATATGCTTTGTATGTCCCTGTTACATACCACTCTTAAACTTTTAAAAAGTGACTTATTAAAATGTGTGCATAGTTTTGTCTTATGCATGGCATGATTTTGGAATGTATAGCTATTTCACCAATTTTCACGTGAACATTTTAAATTTGATGCCTTGCTAAACAAGCATTTATACCTTTTTACATCTTTGAGAATTTGGATATGTGTGATCTTGATAAAATCAAGGAGTAACTCTTTGAAGATTCCATGAGCCAAATCGTTGAATAAGCGTGTGCTCATTCTAATGGAGGGCAGTTCAAGGAGGGTGCAAAATTCGTTGAGTTGGAGGTTATGGTTATGAGGCCGCAACTTGCTTATGACACGTCCCCCTTATCTCCACCGTCATTGCAATAATTTATTCGCTAGAAACTAGTTGTATCGGTGGAAAATGATGCACTGGTATTTACATTGTCAATTAACCCAAAAAATTCTCCATCATTTGCGGCCATCAAAGCAATTCTTTGCAGATCCCGATTCACAATTTCGATTATAACACTTGGTTGCTACTGTGTCTTCTATTACAGTCTCATCATTAAAGAAAATGGATTAAAAAAAAAAAAAAACTTTCAAAACAGAAATGACATTCCTGGAGTTGTTGTAGCTGGTGTTAAGGAAGAGACAGTGAACCTTGCAGAGCCAACTCAGAAATGTGGCACAAATCTCTTACACAATCAACATAATGAATTGAAACACAATAAATTTTAGCTCTCTTCCATGGAATTTTAAGATCATGAAGTCTTCGAATCGATCTCACACATCCTTGCTTTGCATCATCGTTGATTGTATCACAACCTTACATTTAGCAATTTTTGTGCCATTCTATACCAAATCTTGTATTGGATCGATTATCCAACGAAAGTAGATCGCAAAACAAAAATGTGAGGAAATAGGCAAATAGCTAAAAAAAAATCGGATATAATTGCGGACAGAAAATACCCAGCCAGAATTCAATCCGATATCATAACTCAAAAAACTTTGAAGATTTGGCAGAAAAATTGCAGTTCTTTTCTATAATTAAAAAACTGCAAACTACTAACATACCAATCACCATTTATCTCATGCCAGCCGACACAATAAAGGTTTGAGGATCGATCATTCACTAACCCAGAGCAGAACGAACAATATTATTTATACGACTGGATTTGAGCTATATTCAGCACGTGAGTTTGAATCTTGGATGTTGTGTATCGACTTTTAGATGCGTGCCTCCTTTTACGCAACCACTACAGTAGATCTACATCTTTCATGCTTTAGATTTGTGACTCGGACAAGTGGGCAATAAATGAAGGATATATGCTTCTTCTTCCAATCTGCAAGTGTCCTTTGCATAAAATAAAGCTTTAAACAATAAACAATCTTTGTACCATATCTTCCATGCTTGGAATCTTCTTTTACACCAAACTGCATACTCTCATCTTCCATGGAAAACTACCATGGTGTCACCAAGCCCTTAAGATCATAAGTGATTTGATACTTTCATCCTCTTTTCACCATGGCTTTGATACCAATTGATAAAACATAAACAAGTAGAATAACATGGCGGAAAAGGCTTACTAGCCAACACGCTCTTGTATTCATACCGATGGTACATATTTATAGTACAATGGGTAATGCCACCTCATAGAGAGATTTGATCTAGATCCTAAAATCATGCATGATGACTAGGATAGGCAATCTTAACTAAATCATTAGTCATCACTTGAGGATATATTACTAATATCCTAAATAAATAATACAAATATAGGTGACAATTTAGACTTAGTGATTGGTAAAGGTAAGCCATAGGCTAACAATATATAATAAATTTTCATTCTAAATGTTTGTTTTTGAAGAACAAAGATCTTCTAGAAGATTATGGATCATCCTAAACAAATAGATCCAGATCATGGTGTTGGGTCCGATGCTAAGATGAAAAATGATGCTCATGATGACACAAATACAGATGAAAGTGATTCCATTGTCGATGTAGATGACGACGATGACGATCATGATGATCATGATCACTATGGTGATGATGATGTTGAGGCAGTTGTTGTTAGCAGCCAATGACATTCATGATCATATAGACTGCATCATGGATATTTTTTTATATATTGTTATAATTCCTCTTTTCATGGTTACGATCATATGTATCATTTTCACAGCCTCCAGTACCATATTATTGAGTTGTTTCATTTTGAAATGTTTCATGTTGACTTATATCATTTGGACATGACATATCATATTGACTTGCATCATTTTGTCTTACATAATTTATCATTTTTATTTATATCATTTGTACATGATGTATCATTTTGACTTATGTCGACTATTGGACATGTATCATTTTCAGATGATATTGATCTACTGTCATATATATTTGACTTTCACTTATTTTAGTTATATATGATGATGATATTATCAATATTGACTCGTCATTTTTTATATATTGAAAGTGGTTGATGATTTTTGGATTCATATTTATGACGTATGATGGTTTTGATTTAATTCTCATGATGGATGTTGTCAAATTCACTTAAATTATAGATATTTGACTCACTTGTTTTAATTATAGATGATGATCATGTTATAATAATTATATTGTTATTTTATATAGATTGGATGTTGTAGATTTTATTTAGATGGATATTTAATAAGTATAATGATGTTGTTAATTTGTATGGATGTATGTTTCCCTAAAAAATTATTTATAAATGTTATCCTATAAAATATTTCAAATGCATTTATATGACTTATTGTATAATTATATAAGTTATTTAAGAGGCATGGCATATTTAACTAATTAAATTGAAATAAAACATATTAAATTAATAATTGTAAGCAAAACGAGAAGCATTGTTGGAAGCAAGAAAAGAATCAGCAATGGAAGCCAAACTGGAAGAAAAATTGGAAGCCACACTAGAAGAAAAATTGGAACACAAACCAGAACCAAAATGGGAAGCAAAACTAGAAGAAAAACTAGATGTAAAACTGGAAGCCAAACCATAAGCCAAATTGGAAGCAAAATTGGAATCCATATCAGAAGAAAAATTGAAAGCCAAAATAGAATACAAAATTAAAGCAAAATTGGAAGGCATATTAGAAGAAAAAATAGAAGAAACACCTGGCACTAAAATTGGTGCTATTCCTGGCTCCAAAATGGAAGAAAAATTCAAAGCCATATCAGAAGAAAAATTGGGCATAAAACGGGAAGCCAAAACAGACGCAAAAATGGAAGAAAAATTAGAAGGCATATCAGATGCCAAACTGGAAGCAACACTTGGCGCTAAACCTGGTGCTATTTCTGGTGCTAAACTGGCGCTAAACCTTGCGTTATTCCTAGCGCTATTCCTAGTGCTATTCCTAGCACTAAATCTGGCGCTAATTATGTCACTAATTCCGACGCTAAATCTGGAGCGATGATAAAAAGTTCATATTGCACACCGTTTTGCGCCATAGAAGGTGTTTGATTCATGGAGTAAAATACACTAAATTACGACGTTATTTTAGGTGCTAATTTCATGTTCTTTTGTAGTGACTTGAACCATTATGTTTGTTTATCAGAGACAAAGAAACGAAGGTATCCTTCTAGACATTTTTTCACTATCTCAGTTTGTCCATCATATTGAGGATGATAATATGAGATATGAGCCAATTGATTACCCAAACAAGAAAATATTTATGTCCAAAAATGTCCAGTGAAGATGGGATCTCTGCCACTTACAATAATCTTTGGGATTCCATGTAGCTTTTTAATTGTCTCCATGAATGCAGTAGCAACAGTACTGGCTTTGAAAGGATGAGAGAGTGCACAAAAGTGTGTGTAGTTGTTAAGTCTATCAACAATCACCATTATGACACTCTTTCCTTTAGACTTTGGTAACCCTGTGATGAAATCCATGGAAACCTCCTCCCAACATTGACTTGGAATGGCTAATGGTTGTAAAATACCCGGGGTTTTAACTATTTCCACCTTATTTTGTTGGAAAACCAAAAATTATACCACAGTCCTTTGAACATCAGTTTTAAGGAAATCCCAAAAAATTCCCTCTTAACCCTGTGATAGGTTTTAAAAAATCATGAGTTCCCTCCTACCAGAGAGGTGTGCAATTCAAAAATTACCTTTTGTTTGATTTGGGAGTTCTTACATAAATATAAGTGATTCGTGTACCATAGTGAATCATTTTTCCATGTAAATGTATCGGATGCACTGGAATCCTGTTGCAACCTTTGAATGGGAGTCCACACTTCTTCGTCATTATTCCATTCATACCTTGGTTTTGTTATCCAATTAGGTTGGATGATAGAGATATCACAGAGAAATGCATCAACATATTCATCCTTTCTTGAGAGTGCATCTGCCACAACATTTTTCTTCCCCTTTTTGTAGATGATTTCAAAGTTATAACCCAACATCTTGGTCACCCATTTTTGTTTCTCTTATGAATATAGTCTTTGTTCCAAGAAGTATTTAAGATTGTCACAATATGTTTTGACCTTAAATTTCCTACCTATTAGGTAAGGTCACCATTGCTTCAATGAATGTAGTATTTCCATCATTACCTTCTCATAAATGGGTTTGTGTAAGTCATTTCCCTTGAGTGGTCGACTTTCGAAAGAAAGGGGCCTTCCTTCTTGCATTAAAATAGAACCAATGACATTTCCTAAGGCATCACATTCCACAATAAAGGTTTTTGTGAAGTTCGGTGTGGTCAAGAAATGATATTTTCACATTGCCTCTTTAAGTTGTTCAAAAGCTTGAGTTTCCTCTGGAGTTCATGAAAATGCATCCTTCTTAGTTAATGCATTTAAAGGTACTATTATTCTTCTATAGTTACGAACAAAGTTGTGGTAGTAACCTGTCAAACCCAAAGATCCTTTAAGATTCTTCAATGTTTTGGGAATTGGCCAGACCATCATGGATTTAATCTTGTTAGGGTCTACCTTAACACCTTAATGAGATACAATATGACCCAAATACTCTACCTCCTTCACCCCAAAGAAACATTTAGACAATTTTACAAATAGTTGTTGCTCCTTTAGTAGTTGTAGCAGCTTATCAACATGTCGAACATGATCTTCCCAAGACTTGTTATGGATTAGTATATCATAAAAAAATACTAACACAAATTTTCGAAGGAAGGGATTGAAAATGGAATTCATCAACCCTTGGAATGCGGAAGGTGCAATCGTAAGGCCAAAAGGAATGACCAAAAATTCATAATGGCCTTCATGATTTCTAAATGTTATTTGTGGGATATCTTCTTCCTTCATTCTAATCCAATGATACCCTAAACGAAGATCCAACTTTGTGAACTAGATTTTTCCATGTAGTTCATATTTTGTTATTGCCTTCTTTTGTAAATCATATATATCCTTGTGCATTTCTTCACCTTCATCAAGAGTCCAAGTAGGACTGTTTGAGGGATTATTTGGTGTAGAAGTTCCATTTTTTGGTGGCATGTTGGCCAACTATCACTGCAAGGTAGGAATTCCTAATTGGCTTAGGCAGAGGTCCTCACAGACAAGGGAGTGGCAGGTGATATATCTCTCTGATATATGTACGGTATCCAACAATAATACTCAACCCAATATCTCAGGGAAATAACTAAGGAGGCTTTTCCATGCCCTTGGTCGTGCTATTCAACTACCCATGTAGTAGAGAATGATCTCCCCGAGTGTTGTTCTTAATGTACTATAGAAACAAGATGACCAAATGGTTTACTCGATTCATCTCAAGATTCTAGGGGGTCTCCCGATATACACCAGGTACGTGAGAGATAAAATCTGTAGTAGTGTTTTCTATTGTGCAATTGTTCGAAAGGGGCTTTCTAATATACTCTAGGTACATGGAAGAACCACACAGCCGCTGGGTTGTGGCGCTGACAAGTAACGACAGCTCATATGTTTAAAGACGTTGGAATAAATATGTACATAAGAAACCCTAAGATTCTCCCAAATTTATTTCATACTCATTTTATCCCACTTTATTCCACTTTTTGAATCACCCCAATTGGATCTTCTAGTCAAAAGATATGCAAATTTCCAACAAAAAAAATGCACCTTTTAAAACCTTGATTTAGAGATTGTTCTGCTAGCTGACCTTTCTTCTATTGTATCTCTGCAATTTATACCCTTGTGAGTCTAAAATTTCTACTTGAGGTATCCGGATCTGTCTTATTTTCAAGTTAGACGAAGATTGGATTCTCCAATATAATTTTATGATAACTTTCCCATGATGTGTTGATTTTTTTCCGTTTCAAGAGAGAGAAGTTGTACAAACCACCACATGTCACTGTATTCACTTAAGAACTTGAAATTATTACCATACCAACTTCATTTCATACCCTAACCAATGGAATCATTCTCACTCAATTTGGAGGTATGTAGCTTCATATATAACATTTTTCCCAAGAACACTTGTTTTAGACTGAAATCTGGACCAACCAAAAACCCTAATTTCCTAAGGGACTAACTTTCAGAGTACAATGAATCAAGGGCTGAAATTTGTACACACGATACTTCCATATTCTTTCTTCTTACTGTAAAAATTTCATAACCTAAAAACAAGCCAAAAAACATCGGGAGCGAAAATTCCAAGAAGACTTGTTTCTGACTAGTTTCAAGACTAGCCAAAAACCCTAACTTGAACATAATGTATCTCCAAAAATTTAATGAATCGAGATTTTAAATATGGATCCACATTATCTCTATATGTCTCGACTACACCATAGAAATTATAGATCCTAAAACCTTTCAAAAAAAAAAGTTGTAGCGAAAATTCCAAGAAGGCTTGTTTTGAAGAAGCCAGTCCCAAGGATTGTCTAATTCTAATACCAAATGTTAAGAACCAAATATTAAAATAGCATAAAAACCTCAGAATAAGTACTCAATGATTTGAAAAAGAGAGAAATTAATATAATAAGACTCTTCAAGGAGGCAACCTCCTTATACATCATATGAATTCACAATTACAAGATGATTCCAAATGAAAAGGTCTCCTTGGTATATATAGGAGACTAGGAGGTACAATTACAACTAATGCAACTAAGCCGACATAAAAAAAAAATAACAATACTAATGTAATATGGCCCAATTAAGGGGTAATGTGCCACGAATTATGGCTTAACAAAATCCAAGTTCCTTTGAAGGCCAAATTATTCTTTTGGCTAGTTCTTAGCAACAAATCTCCCACTTGGGATACATCACAAAAGAGATCTTGGTTGATCTTAGATTAGTGCATTCTTTATGAATCATGGGAAGAATATCTTCAATGAATTTTCTTTGTTTGTATATATTCTAAGGAAGTATGGAAAAAAGTTGCCTGCTAAGCATATACCCCACTTGTGATATATCACAAAAGAGATCTCGGTTGATCTCAGGTTATTACATTCTTTAGGAATCATGGGAAGATTTGCTTCAATGCATTCTCTTTGATTATATATTTTCTAAGGAAGCATGGACATAAGCTTCCTCCTTAACACTCCCAATTACTTTCTATTGGGAATTGTGGATTACAAGGAACCATATTCTCTTCGAGAACATGAATTACTCCCCACTTTAAGTATTTTATAAAATTAGATTAATATATGAAGGACTCACTCACATTCTTAGTCCAAATCTTCCAATAGAAATAGGAATCCTAAAATTAGATCAATATTATCTCTCGGGTTTTATCAATGGATAAAATCAAGGGAATTTGGGTCTATTTGGTGCAACTAGCATTCAATTCATATCTCTTTCTCTAAGATACTCTTTAAAGGAGAACTTGGGTCCTGGTAGAAATAATTGGTCTAAGTTGCATGCCCTAAAACTCTTGTTGAAGCTGGAAAATGAAAAAAATGTGGAAAACTTTAAGTTTGTGGGGACTCAAAGCTAGTGATAGAATGGGAAAGAATTGATTTAGACTTAAAAACCTTTTTTGTATCCACTATTGGACCAAATCAACAAATCTTCTAGTATTTTCCACAAGATCCCCTCCTGTCATTTTTATAGAGAACACAATGTAAAGGATGATCAGTTTTCTAAAGCTATTATTCTTACCCAACTTGGTGTTTTTATGATGGGGGAACTCAGAGTGAAAGGGAATTTTTTCCACCTTCATAACACTCTTTTAAAATTTATAGGTCTTCTAAATGTTAATTTCCAGTGATATCTTAATTAATATATGATAATATATACCCAAACTCATGATAGAATTCCTTGGAATTTAGTAAAGGTAACTTTTTCTCCTATATGGAATATAAAGATATTATTTTTTCCTTGGAAAATAATACGTTTCATTCAACCCTATTGTCATAATAAACTAGCATATGAAACTTGCTCAATACATGAGAAATTAAAATCTGAAAATCAATTTTTCAATCATAAATTTAGTACACCAATGGTCACTTCATATTATCACAATAATAAATATAAAGTACAATACCTCATCTCATCCCATGATGGTAAAATAATTCCTTTCATATCATCCCAAGAAATGATTCTTCAATGCATACCAAACCCTATCTATGACATCCACAATCACTACAAACCCTAACTAGTAATACAAAGGCTAGGAAAGGAATACCCCCAAGCTCAAAATCCAATACTTGGAGTTTCCAAATAAGCTAGCATCACATGACCAACTATCAAATCCCAATATCTCCCAATTGCATCCCAATTGCATCACACAAGATATCAATGATATTCACACACTTTCATTCCACAATATACAATACTCAACACTTGCATCACAAGCCAAGTAACCCTAACACTCACATCCCACAAGAGTTAATCCTTGTTACAAGAGTAATGAATCATCTTCCAAGATGATCCAAATAGATAGAATCACACCAACTATTAATCTATAAGATACCAAGTAGTTGGTGTTGACAAAGAAACTTCCCTCCATTTATATAGACTAAGGTGAAGGAAGCAAAAACAAAACATGAAAAAATACACAAGTATCCCTAGGCCAAGTCAAATAATAAATCTCCAAATGGAGCACTCTTCAAAGAAATGTGTCCATATGTCACACTAAGGTTTTTCCAACCCCCAAGGTTATGCACTCTCCATTCTATGTTTTGACATGAAAAAAATTCCTCCTCCAAGATGGTGCAACCTCCAATCAATGGCTCCTCAACTCAAGTGTTCCTCAAAATTGTGTGTAAATTGGTTACATGATCCTAGGTCCAAGTGCGCAACCTCCAAGTTCCTAATGTCGTCCTCCAAATTGGTTAATCCACACAGGCCAAATTCCCATCATCCTCAATAATTTCACCCAATAAATTAGATTGGGCATATTATTTCCTTAGGATCAGTGCAATAAAAAATAAACATAGGGACTAAGAGACCACAATTCATTCACATCCCATGAATCTTTTTCCTAGCTAGTTGAAAACACTTTCAAAGCAACCAAAATTTAACACTCCCTCTTTGTGAGGAATGTTTTTTCTACAACACAGTATTCTCCCTCTATACTTACAACCTACAAATATAATATTTCTATAGTCTTGGAATCAATCATTGATCCCAACAAATATTCTGGAACTATATCCAAAACATCACTTTTGAGTATGGAGTTATACTTCTCTGACATGGAATCCCGCCAATCCTACTCTGCATATTCCTTCACAAAACTAGAAGGTTCAATTAGCTTCCCATTCTTATGCACCATAGCTACTATATTATAAAATATCCTATAAATTCCACCTTCACACACACATCTAGCCAAAGTTCATGGATTGTCTAGGATACAATATTTGATTATGTGTTATTGATATTCAAATACAACTATATACTATATATTTTTCATGCAAGAAATTGAAATAAGGATCTTCATAAAACTAGGAATAAACAAAACATCATTCAACTCAAGAACATCACTTGAAGGCATCCAAAAAGAGATGGATCCCAATCCCTTTATGACATTAGTGGCATCATCACCCAATTCCACTCACATACGTCCCTCTTTCTCATGAAACTGATTAAGATATTCATGTCATATGCCATATGTATCAATGCCCCAATATCCAAATATCATCCAAAACTAGACACAATGTTGGTTAAAATGTAAGAGACCATGGAGAAGGAAATCTTAAGATTGGACTCTAACTCGTCCAATCTAGATATAGTCTCTGCACTGCCTGTAAAAATTTTTTGTTTTTCCTTATCCTTCACTTTGATCTTCTTTGGAAATTGGTTGACACAGTTCCCTTTCTTTCAACACTTGAATCATTTCACATCACTTGAAATTCTTCATATATTAGTTCAAATAACTTGACTCGTCATTCTTACCCTTTCTAGGCCCTCCTTTATTCCCTTTGTTCCTCATCCTCCCCAATGAGGGTAGGGTATTCTACTTCAATATCCTTAGTTGAAATAGTATATATCCTTATTTCTTCCTACATAAAATCATCCCAAGTCTTATCAAAGGTGGACAACTTATCATGAGAAAAAGTACCCCTAGACAAAGGGTTTCCAAGATGGATAAAAAACAAGTATTGTAATGGGCACCAACTCCTCATCTTCAACCTTCTTCCCTATGGAATCCATTTGATCACCCAACTCTATGATATTGATCAAGTAAGTAGCCATAGTATCGGTGTCACTGATGTATATGATGGAGATCTTATTTCTCTGGTAGATCTTTCAAGAAATGTTCACACTTTGGTACAAATATATCAAATCAGCATACATCTCCTTAGTCGTCTTCTACTCTGCAATATGAGGGATCAAATAGTATTTCACCAAAATAATAATGATTTTATTTTCCTTGGACTTCTTATTCCTGTAATCAAAGAATTGATCAAGATCAAGAGAAACATTAACCTTTTTATTGACAAAAACCCAATTCTCAGCTTCCTCAAATAGCATCTACAATCTATACTTTTGATTTGTAAAGGAGGAAGCACCTTCTAACCTTCACATTGGCTAATATTAAGAGTATTTATCCCTACTAATATTGATGTGCACCTCAATCAACAATTCAGCCAACAAGTAAAGTATATTAGTTACCTATACTAGGTGAAAATCACAACTCCGATCCCTGAAGAAAATATGGAATCACACCCAAAAACTCCCAACTAAGATATTCAATTTCCTCTTCAAAAGAAAGCAATTTCAACAAAAAGTATCTGATACAATGTAAAAATTTGAAAATCTACCTAATCTAAAATTTTCACCAGACTTTTATGAGGCACATATCTACTTCATACAAATTTTAGCCTTAGTGATGAAACTAATTTATTCAAAATTCCTATAAGAAACTTCAAATCTAACCAACACTACTTCTAGGAAAACAGAAGAATGTAGACACCACAAAGAATTCAAGCATAAATCATTCTAGCAAGCCTTAGGGAAAGATCCATCTCAATAGATAAATCTAAAAATTACTTCAATTACAATGGAAAAATAACAACAAAATCTCAACTCTGAAAGTTTCATTAAGAATGCTAAAACAACATATCGTTTAGGGATGTTGTCCTAATAAATCAAAATACTAAAACAACCATCAAACTTACTCAATACATGAGAAAAATTAGATATTTAATTATAAATTTAGGACATAAATGGAAGACGACATATTATCATAGTAATGAAGATAAATACAATACCTCATCTCATCCCAAGAAGGGAATCTTCAATGCATCCCAAACCCTAGCTAGGGCATCCACAATCACAACAAAACCTAACCAAAAATACAAATATCAAGCAAGGAATCCCACCAAGTCCTACAAATGAATCCTTGGATATCCCAAACAATCCAACATCATGCCAACTATCAAACCCCAAGATCTCCCACTTGCATCACATGAGCTATGAAGGAGATTCACACACTTGCATTCCACAAGATACAATACTCCAAACTATCATCTCACAAACCAGGGAACCCCAACACTAACATCCTATAAGCACTAATATTGGTTACAAGAGTGATGCATGATATTTGAATATTCTCTAAACAACCAGCATCACACCAACTATCAATATCTAAGATACAATGTACCAGTTCTTAACAAAGACACTCGCCTCCCTTTATATAGACTAACGTGAAAGACACCAACAATAAAGATATATCAAATCCACAAGAAATCCTAACTAAATAAACAAACAAAGCCTCAAATGGAGTGCTCATGGAAGCAAGGTGTCCACATACCACACTAGTATTTGTCCAACACTCAAGGTGGTGTCCCCTCTAAGATAGGTGTCCAGATGCCAAGAAATCCTCCTCCAATATGGTGCACCCTCTAATAAAGGGCTCTGCAACTCAAGTGTTCCTCCTCAAGTTATGTGTAAGGTGTTTACATGATCCTAAGGACAAGCACCCAATATCAAAGTGTCAAAATCCCTCCTCCAAAGTGGTTATTACATATGTGCTAAGCACACATAATCCTTAACAAGTGTGCTCTTGTAAAATATTCTAAGTACACCACTTGTGCCAACTACCACATCAAGAATTGGTTCCTCCCTAGAACCAATCCCAAAGAAAACATGCACCCAATACAAGTTCTCCATATGTAAGTAGAAAATAAACAAAGGGGATAAGAAAGCAGAAGTCCTTCACATCCCATGAAGCACTCTCCTATCTAGGTGAAAATACTTTATGAGCAACCAAAAATTAACAACTTGAAGGAAAACCCTCAGAGGTATAAGGAACATGTAGTAATTTTTAAACCAAAAAATGAAGAACATAAGTTGTGTCAAACTACTAGAAAAAAAGATGAAGTTGTTCATGGGAGAGGATTTGGTGGTTAACCAGATAGGGATTTAGTTTGAGACAACCCTAATTAGGATGTTTCATGGAATAAAAATATCCAACAAAACCCTCTTTGCTTGAGTAAAAAAGGTATGATAACAATAATTAGGGAATACATGTGTCTTCACACTCTAGTTAAGGGTTGGATCACCTTCCTTTTTAAAAATAGAATGGATAGGGAATTAATAGTGAATGGTCGTTTTTACCAAGATAGTGTTATCCTAACCCTAAAGAAGTCGCATCCATGTTTTGATCCATTGAATGAACTATAGTAAAATGGTACCCATTGTTGGTTTTTGAGCCTAATTATCTTCATGATTCAGAGGTTTGTTTTAGATGTTCTTGGACCCCATTTCCTGACGAGGGTGTGGGGGAATTCCCCCCCCCACTATTTTTGTCAGGGGGTCCAGGGGGGCGGCCCTAGAAGGACCATTCATTATAAGGTCAAAGATCTAACGATGGAAGTTATTTTAGGGTTTTTTTCCCTAGAAGGCAACCCTCTTTTATGTATGAGGGAATTGTATTGTGGTTGTGAGTGATATCGAATATTGTATTCTGAGAGAGAATACTATGAGAGAAGGAAGAGGAAGTTACAAAATGTGTGTTGTAGGTTGTATCCCTTAATTTGTTGGATAATAATAAATGATGGACCTGTAAATTTCTCTGTTGGATGTAGCCCACACTGGGTGAACCATGTATATTTGTGTCCTTATTGTATTGTGTATCTTATGTGTTTTATTTCCGCATTTTATTTTATTTTATTTCTCCACGATCATGTTTTTCTTGTTGGATCATGTTGTCATTGATGTCAATGGTTTGATTGATTGATGTCAAGTGATTGATTTATGCCAAAGGATTGATTGATTGATGAATGATGTAATGTAATATGTATTGTCCTTGATGAGAATGCATTGATGAAGATGGATCAATGAGCTTTCATTGATACATGATGAAGATGGATCGATGTGGTTTCATTGGTATGTGATGCATTGTTGGAAAAATATATAGATGACTCATTATTGTCTTATCATGATTGACAAAATGCACAAATGGATGAACTCCAAAGTGCTCCCCTTATGGTGAAATCCCTCACGGGAAGACGCTTTGTGGATTGAGTTATCCTAGAAGAATGGTTGGAGGACCCATGCTTGTATGTGGAATAATGAGATAAATATCAATGAAGTTGTTGGTGAAACTATCCTAGATGGATAGTGTTTGTCATGCCATTTCCAGTGGTATGTGGAATGTCACATAAATCCTCATGGTTTGAGAGTTATGGCCTTACGAATTTGAAGGACCCCCATATGAAGGCTTGAAGCCCACAAGGTCAAAGAAGACAAAGTGGCCTTAAAAGAAGAAATCGGTATTTAAATGATATAGAGAAGTGACAAAATCAAGAAAGATTATTCAAATGATAAAGTAAGGTGACAAAATCAAGAAGGAATATTTAAATGATAAAGTAATGGTGTTGGGCCCAAGATATGATCATTTTCATGACGGTTATTATACACTTTTGCCATATGTATATATGTGTTTTTCATCTTTTTTAAGGATCTTTTTGGAGAATTTGATGATAAAATGGCATGATCAGCATAAGGTACGTGTAATTCATGTTTAATGATTAAATCAAGTGTAATTCATCATGTTCTATGATTTCCAAGAGTTAATTCATGTTTTTTTGGTGTTACAGGGAATAATCACAAGGCGTTTTTCCATCCAGCACTCCGTCCAGTAATTCATTCGGCACTATTACAGGCATCAAACTTAAATATTAATTTTTGGGAGGATGAAGTGGAATCTGAAAAATCTGGCACATGGGTTTTGTGTGCAGTATGCCCAATTAGGTTCCATGAGGGTTGTTTCCTGAAATTGTGAACGGATTAAGAGAAGTTTGTGGTTCTCAGTTCCGACACTTGATCTGGCACTCGTTCGGGCACCCAGTATTGCACAAAAACATATGGCGAGTTGGCAATTATGGCATTGGCGACCAGTGATGGACAAATTGCGCACATGGGTTTTCTTCATGATCACCCCCTCCAGCTACTAAGCTCAAGACAACTCAATTTCAGTTGTCCAAAGAAGACGATTATTGGATCACTCAGTTTCGGCAGTTAGGGCACCATTAATGAAATTTACCAATTTTAGAAGCGGTTTGAACCTCCTATGGTCGACCACTTGGTCTGTAAATATTATAAATATCACTTTGTTGGTCATACAATAGCTAAGGAGCAGTAGAAAAAGTAGAGGATAGATATAACAACGTTTTCTTTTGTTTTTGCATTTTTCAATTGCCGGAATTTTATAAGACTGTGTTTTTCAAGTTTTAATGGTGAAATCATTTTGTTGAGCTTGTGGTGTGCGTTTGAGAGGTGACCACGACTTGCTGGGGGGGGGCACCAACAGTCTGGTAACTATTCTCTGTGTTATTTATGCATTTCATAGCTTAGATGTCTCTTTATTTCCTGTACATGAACTATTCCTTCATTTCTTTAATTTATTGTTGTAGTTTAACTGTTTTAATTCTCTTTTGCAGGTTAGTATGGAGGATTTTTGTTAATATGCATTGATTTTATAATTAGGAATGAGTTTGCAAACTCATACACTAACCCCACATGCATTTATATGTTAGATTATGCTTTGATTTATGATTGTAGAATCTA
>SNQJ01S0211898.1:14583-30446 GCA_010110895.2 Picea sitchensis | reverse complement strand
TACCCAACTCGGGAAATAAATCAGTCATAATGGTGGTTGTGGATCGCCTTTCCAAGTATGCTCATTTCTGTGCTCTTCAACACCCATTTACTGCATCCACGGTGGCTCAAATTTTCATGGACCAGGTCTTCAAGCTTCATGGCATGCCGCGCTCTATTGTTTCTGATGGTGACCCAACTTTCACAAGCAATTTTTGGCAAGAATTGTTTAAGCTACAGGGCACCCAATTGCATCTAAGCACACCTTATCACCCCCAGACTGATGGTCAAATGGAAGTTGTCAACAAGTGTTTGGAAACATATCTAAGGTGTTTTGCCTCTAAAAAGAAAAATCAGTGGTCTCAATGGTTACCCCTAGTTGAATGGTGGTACAACACTTCCTACCATATAGCTACATGAATGACTTCTTTTGAAACGGTATATGGACAGAAGCCACCTTCAGTTCTCTCATACTTATCGGGTACCTCGAAGGTCCAAGCAGTTGACCAAACACTTACAGTTCGAGAGGATATTCTTCGTACCCTTAAAGAGAACTTGGTCATGGCACAGAATCGCATGAAGCCACAAGAAAATCAAGGTCTCTCTGAACGCCAATTTGCAGAAGGGGATAAGGTGTTTCTGCGACTGCAACCATACAAGCAAACTTCCCTCAAAGTCGAGCAGTGTCAGAAGCTAGCGCCCAAATTTTATGGTCCTTATACAGTTCTCAAGCGTGTGGGACAAGTCGCCTATCAGTTAGCTCTGCCTAGTCAGTCAAAGCTACACCCTATTTTTCATGTTTCATGCTTAACGAAGGTGATTGGAACTAGGTGCCAAATTCAAACCAACCTTCCCGAGTTAGCTAAAGAAGGATCAATTTGGCTACAGCCAGAAGAATTTTTGGACCAGCATGAGCGTCGCTTGTGTCAGCGAACCATCAAGGAAGTGCTAGTCCATTGGAAAGATACAACTCCAGCAGATGCCACTTGGGAACCAGCTACCATTCTGCAACAGTTTCCACATCTCAAGCCTTGAGGACAAAGCTATTTTTAAGGGGGTGGACATGTTAGGGTCCTAACCCGCACATAGGTAGATCAATATATTTGGATGTAATAAAGGTCAATATTAATAAGGCCTTTCAATAAAATAGAATAAGGCAAATGTAAGAAGGCCTAATAGAAGCTTCCGCTTTTAGAAGGATCTTCCTCTAGATGCTTCTCTTGATAGAAATATTTAGTATAAATAAGGGTCGAGGGTATGAAAACCCTAGCTTGGATATTATTGTAACAGAGCGCTTCTCGACTGGAGGTTGCCCCCTCGAAGAGGCCTGTGAACATTGCTTTATGAATCAAAGTGTTATTTCTGTTGTTGTTCTTATATCATTTCTATGTTATTATGAAGATTATGTTGGTTATATTACTATTGTTCTGCCATTTCTAGCATTTTATTTTTGTTATGCATACTTTTTATATCTAGTATATTACAGATTGTCTAACTTGAATGAGGAAAAATATGCATATGGAGGGTATTAAATGATGCCAATAAATCAATTGATGCAACAATGAACTTCTAGAACTGAAACATGTATTGGGTCTGCTTGGAAGGATCCAACTCCTAATGCCTTTCCAGAGCTATTGAGTCATCAATTGGATTTTAAACTTCTGCAGCTAGGATAGGAAGAGCACCAGGTACAACAACTATTAGTAATGTTGCTATTAAGCGCTCTTTCATGTTTAAGTTTATAGGCTCTCATGATGCGTACAATGGATAGAACTCATTGGCACATATTCTAGAACTTATACTATGTAAGACAGGAATGAAAGAAGCAACTTCAACTCACTACGAGGAGTGAAATCTTCCTAAAAAAATTATTCCTTCTCTGTTTATAGTGGAGGTTGTTATTAGAGGCAAGTGATCAGAGGTTTTTACATTGATGCACCTAAACCTACAAAACACACCAGTGTACTCACAAACATAATGTCCCAATGATGAACTAATAAAGTGCACTAATAACCGTTAATAATATAAAATGATGAAATATCATTTTTTTTTCTAAATAAAATGCATATCTGTGCTTCACTTTAAACTAAGAGCATCGGTGTGCATATGAAGGAAGCACCATATTAGGTTAGAATAGTTGGTTATTCAATAAAAAATTAATTTAAAAAATTCAAAAACCCTTTTGGTGCGCTGAAAAAATCTAACCACCCCAGTTCATATACAATTGTGGTGCACCAAACAACGATAATGGTGCACTTTATAGTACTATAGCCTCAAGTTTTTAATATATAGCCAAAAATCCAACTGATGCATTACTCACAGTACAGTGCACCGGTGCATCTTATTGTATGGCTCATGAAGATAGCATAAAATAACTAAAGCATGTTGGTGCATTTTGATACTACATAACGCACTAGTGCATCTTACTATTGAGTGCACCGCGATAGGGTAAAATAATTTTTTTTACCAAACCAAATTTTATTATCACATTTCCTTTTATGATTCCAACCACTCACACAAGCATTGGTGCTCCCACTCCTTCTACGGTTGCCCTGTTTGCAGTGCTCTACAGTGTTGTTTCCTTGGTTTGATAGCTTCGCTCGTAGATTCTATGCATTTTTTTAATTTTGGAAATAGTGCACATTTTCATTTTTTCTCTACGAGGCAACCATGCCTCCGAAGAGACCAGGTAAATTGTTTGTTACCTACTTATTTTCAATTTCATCATATTAAATTTTAAAATTGGGCATAAATTTGGCCTTTTTTACATTTTTTTTTAAATTATGGTTGTGAGCTTTACGGGTTCAACTTTCCTCGGACTTGACGATGCATCTTGTGAATTTATAGGAAGCATCGCTAGTGGTGCATCTCAAAAATATACAATGCACCGCTCAAAACTATGCACCATGCACCAGAATGGAAGTTATGCATTATTGGTGCCTCTTGTCTTAGAACATGCTCGTCGCTCTTCTTCTAAACATTTTCAGACTTCTCCATTGCAGCTACTCTCACACTCTCTCTCTTGACCATCAACCTGGCCTCCCTCTTGATGGACTCAATCCTCTACCAATCCCTCACTTCTCTAGCTCACAAATCCTCCTTTATGGGCTACTCAAATTTCTCCACGATACCATCCTCCTCATCCTTGTATCCAAAAAAACTGGCATCAATTCGCTTGTAAATATCATACCTAGATCTCCTCTAATTCACCTCATGGAGATTATTGAATAGGTATTTGATGTTGGGGAGGAATTTCGCATCCCCGGAGTATCTATAATTGGGGACCTTATTGATGGCACTGGGCACATCAACCTCGTTCCCTTCCAAGTCCATTATATTGGCCCCTACTTTGGCATAATTAGGACTACCAAGCTCTACTATTTGAGCTTCCCAATGCCCCTTTTCCATGATCACCTTGTTGATTTCATCGTTAAGGTCTCAAAGGCAGTGTTCGTCAAGGTCCAGGGTCTGAATATCCATGATCTTCCATCCAATCTCTTAGATTATATGTTTCCTCCATTTGTCTACCTTGACGCAATCACGACACTCCAAGGCCGAGAACGAATGCCTCTTCTTGGGATTCTTCTTCTCTTTATTCTTCAATGTTAAGAACCTGTTCAACATAGACCGCACCTTCTCTTCATTACAGGTCGTTCCCCCTGCCAAAACCTAAGATCCTACCAATCTGATCTTCTTTGTTGAGGTCTCAGAGGTGGTGTTCACCAAGGCCCAGGTTATGAATATACATTACCTTCTGTCCAATCTCTCAGATTATCTACTACCTCCATTTTTCTACCTCTACAAGATAGCGACACTCTCAGGATAGGAACGAATACCTCTCCTTGGGATTATTCATCTCTTTGTTCTTGAATGTCAAGAATCATTCAACATAGACGTCTTCTCTTCATTACGAGCCATTTTTCCCCAACTTTAATGAGCTCTATCTTGAACAAATCTTGAACAGATCTTGGACAGAATGTAATACCCCGGTTTTGATTCCCCATATTAAATAATGTATTTTTTTATTTGATGAAATCCTGGAGTGCCCAAACAATTAAAGAGGCCAGCATACCTAGGAAATGTAATGTTTTGATCATTGTTAATAATAAAATACATCACTGGATGCTAGACGGAAAAGGAAAAGAGTTATATGAGGCTATGATTCCATGAGAGAGGGGGCTTAAGGGGCTAAGTCATTTTATCATATTTTATTTACCCATAATTGTTTTAATTGAGAGAAGTGGTTATATGAGCTTCTTGGGGAAGGCCATGTGGTTCTTGATTTCCAAGTAATTATATAAACCCATCTTGTGGGTTGTTTGGGGGTTCTTCTCCATACACACTTTCATTCATTGTGCTCATTCATCCTTGGTCTTGGTTGGGAAAGGAAAAACGAATTGATGGGAGAGAAGCCAGTGTTGGTTGGTTGTAGTGATGATTGGTGTATTATAGCCATGAATGTGTGCTTTCATGCCTCAGATGCATTCGCATATGCTAAGTTTTACTCACATATACGAGTCCTTAGAGTCCCAGCATGGAGATTCTTGACCAGATGCACTAGAGCCCTGGAAAGAGGTGGATAGTCTAAGTGATTGCATGGTAGAGAAGGGGGTCCATTCTCTTGGGTTGTGCAGACTAGAGAGAAGAGAGATGGTGTACCTTGGATTGTTGTGTGTTGAGAAACCTGTGAGAGCTTGAGTGTTGACTAGTTTGGGAAGTTGAGTGACACCCTGGAACCGTCCTTGTGGATTCATAGCCCTAGCTAGGGGGTGACATTGTTGTTGAGACTTGGAACAAGAGTGCCTATGGTTAGGTGGAAATTCCTTGGTCTGCAGCCAGTTGGTGAATCATTTTGTTAAAGATAAGTGCTCTCTGTCACATGTTTTTATGTTGCATATTTATTTATTTCCACTTCCACCAGATCTGCCCCTCTTGGCATCTTGGTGCCTCTTTTTGGAATAACTCCTTCCTACATCATTGTGAACTAATCCATTTTTCTGAGCATTTGAAGGGGTTTTCAATCTCTCTGATTGTTGCAACTCTGCATTTTTAGGGCCTTCTTGCAGATGTTTCTGGATTTCAGACAGATTCTACATTAGTATTGCATTCAAATCTGCCTGTTCATCTTGGGCTATCATAAACCTCTCTTTGTCTGCCTTCATACTTCTAACAATGGCCATCAAATATAGAGGAGTTTCTCTATCCCTCCAGCCATCAAACTCTTCATCTTTGTGGTGTGATGTGTCATCCATACAGATGTTGTACCAATCACCTATGATTCCTTTCAGTACGTCCTATGTGTTTAAATATCAATTATTATTAGTAATTTCAATATCAATTTAAATTGTGCATGTTAAACAACATTTAAAATTTTCTTAAATGGATTTTAATCAATCTTGGTGACCCATTCAAGCCTAGAGTTTGAACATCGCTCTTATACCACTTTGTAACACACTAGACCCCCTAATTCGAACTTAGGTTGGTGGGATGTTGATTTTCCTTTCTTTCTCCCTCTGGGAATGTTATCGGACTCATCGGTAGTTTAAGTGAGGACTTATTCTATCACAATTTGATCCATAACGACTCTTATTAATTCTCAGAGAAATTTCTCCACGTAGTTTTATGAAGTCCCCATATACCTACGTGCCCTAAATCAAATGGTTAGGTCTATCTTTCTTCTATATCRGAGCACYCCAACCATCCAGGTTGATCTCCTCTCTGATGACACTATCCAGACAGGCCATTTCCTGGAATCTAACAGTCCTCTGGCCTAGAGTTCCAATGGCTAAGATTTCATTGGATATTTTACCTACCCGATGATTACCCTTCACTTGAGTACCCATTCCACTTACCAACATATGGGACCCGCAAAACCTACAACTGAGATTAAATCTCACCCTCATATTGATCGACGGTTCTCTTTTGTTTTCGGGACCCCTCCTCTTCATAGCACCTCTGTAGCATCCCCAGCCACCAACAAGTCGGGCAACGCTACTACGCGGAACATACACATATATATAACATGCATTTTAATGAATTTAAAAAAATTAAAACAGAGTTACTGCTACCATATAGATCCAAATGGAATTAACAGTAAGTCCACATGCAACGGAACACATGATAACATTTCAAGTAACACAAACATGCATAACATACATAATTAAGCACCAGATGATACTTATCTTTTAACTGGAGTAAAAAACACCAACTATGTGCAAACCTTCCACGAACCTCCCGGCCTTAGACCATGCTACTAATCACACTCGGCAGTGGGTCACCCTCGAGCTAGGACTAAGCTCCACCCAAGGAAACATAATCCTAGACTAGGCTGAACTTACAGGAAACTGCACAGCACAACTGGAAGGATTATCTCCAGGAGCCTTCTTACGCCCACTACTCACGGACTCTCATTCCCCACATGTATGTTCCACCCCAGGAATATGAACCTTCATTGTTCCACAGTCCATCGGCTGCTCCAATTACCCTCTCAGGGTCTTCGCAACAGGTTAGATCAGGAATTCTCAGAGCTTTGTAGCTGGTGCTAGACTCTATCTAGGATAAAAACACTTCCCAACAAACTCTCTCGCCTGGAGACAGATTCTCACAGGCCAGACAACCTGCCTCTTCAACCACGAGCCTGACAACCCGCTTCTTCAACAACTTCTACTCAGTTCCAGCAAAATAAGGACAACAACAACTGTTCAATACGGCTCAGGAAAAAGGCAGCAACCAAAAAATGGTTAAGGTACGAACTCGGTTTTGGCCAGTGCAGACATGCTAGTTTCACAGGATAACACAGGTTGGCTTCCCCCCCCCCCCAAGTGAGAAGTTTCTCAGAAGTGCGTCCAGATGCAGAGGTTTATGACAGAGGCCCAAACAGGTTAGACAGAATATGGAAGAATGGGGAGTGAACCCCCAATATGAGCTGACTCTTCAGCTTTAAGTACATGCGCCCAGGTCAACACATGTCTTCTTAGAGCAGCATGCACTCCATTTAGCATTTGTTCCCTTTCCCAGAACTCGGGACAAGACATATCTCTTTAATTAGATTTTGGAATAATAATAAATTATTATTATTCTCTTGGACTTAATCCCTTAGGCTTAGCCCCTCTTTCCAACCTCTCAACCCCCTCTCCCTTACCTAACTTAGTGGAATCTTAGTCCCCCATCACTCTGTTTTTTCATGGTTGGTCTACACGCAACGATGTTTTTATATTACTTATATGAATAGTTACATGTCCAAAAATAGGCTCCTGGCCTTTAACACCTAGGCTCTCCGGCCTAATAACACATCATCTTACCATCTTATAATTGCTCAGCTCACCAGATACAAAACATGTTTACAATTCATAAATACAATTGGGGCTCATCCTTGGGGATATTACAATCCCTTCCCCTTATTTTTGCACTGTCCTCAGTGCAAGTTATTTACACAGTATTGACAAGATTTTCAAAATATTCAAAAATATGTGGGTATTCTTCCCACATTGCATCCTCATGCTCCCATGTCGCGTCCTCGGGACCGTACCAGGTCCACTGGACCTTTACAAGCCCTATGGCTCCATTCCAGAGTTGTTTTCTCTTCTGGTCCAATATACGCATTGGATGCACTTGCAAGACGTCTTCTTGCTCCACCTAAATCACATTCCAATCAATTACATGATTAGCATCGGGTATATAATTCTTAAGTAATGAAATATGAAGCACATTATGCACAGTCATGGATGCAGGCAATGCAAGCATATATGCAACTAGCCCAATCCTTTCTAGGATTTCAAATGGCCCACAATATCTAGCTGCCAACTTGGAACAGTTTCCCAGCTTCAGGGAACTTTCGTTGGCTTTCACTTTCAAGAAAACATGATCACCCACTTTAAACTCCCTGTGGGTTCTGTTCTTATCAGCATAATTTTTCTACCTATCTTGGGCAACCTTTAAATTCTGCTTAATTTTTAGCATTTTCTCTTCCATTTCCTTGAGAAACTCTGGTCCAACCACTGCCCTATCAGTTGGGTTATCCCAGCGTACTAGGGTGTTGCACTTTCTACCATAAAGTGCTTCAAACGGGGTCATCTTCAGTGATGCTTGATACCCATTGTTGTAGGAAAATTCTACCAAGTGTAGGTAGTCTTCACATTTAGATGGTTTTTCCATCACATACATCCTTACCATATCTTCTATCACTTGGTTCACCCTCTCTGTCTTCCCATCAAACTCAAGATGATAAGCAGTGTTGAAGTTCAGATTCATTTTGAACACTTTGAATAACCCTTTCCATAACTTAGAGGTAAATTTTGGGTCTCTGTTAGACAAAATTGTCTTGAGGATACCGTGAAATCGTGCTACTTCTCTCATATAGATATCGACGACATTAGTTTCCTTGTGAGTAGTCTTCAATGGAATAAAATGGGCAACTTTTGTAAGCTTATCCACCACCACTATGATTGAATCATGCTACTTGTTGATTCTAGGCAATCCTATGATGAAATCCATTGTCACTACCTCCCACTTCCACTCAGGAATGGGTAAGGGTTGTAGCAACCCTATTGGGTGCCTATGTTCAACTTTGATCTTCTGGCACTCCATACATCTAGCAATGTATTCTGCAATTTCCTTCTTCATTCCTGGCCAAAATTAATGGCTCTTGATTGTTGCCACTGTTTTCTGATATCGAGAGTACCCAGCGTAAGGCAAATTATGCATTTATTTTAAAATCATAATTCTCAATTCCTGGGAATTAGGTACATAAGCTGTATTTTTGTACAGGAGTGTTCCATCATCTTCCAATTTATAATCTTCCACTTTCTGTAGCATCTTACCTTGCTGTAGCTTTGTCACCAATTCGATGTACTGCAAATCCGCATTTGTAGCTTCCAAAATTATGCCTTTAATATCAGTTTGATACATGCTAATGGTCGTAGCATGTAGTTCGTGCACTCTCTTGATGAGTGCATCAACCACTTTGTTCTCCTTTCCTTTGATATGCTTGATATCAAAGTCGTACTCACAAAGGAATTTCAACCGTCTACTCTGCCTAGCATTCAAGGTTGCTTGATCAAACAAATACTTCAGACCATTATGGTCTGTCCTTAGTTTCAACCTCCTTCCCATGAGGTAATGCCTCCATTTCTTCAGGGTGTGTACTATGGATTCCAACTCCAAATCATGAGTCACATAGTTCTTTTCATGCTCTTTCAATTTCCTGGACTCATAACATATTACAAACCCATTCTGACTGAGGAATCCTCCCAGTCCTTATTTCCATGCATCTGTACACACTACAAAATCTTCATTCAGATCTGCAATCCTTAGGATTGGAGCACTGGTTAACAGCTGCTTCAATTGTTGGAATTTTCTCTCACATTCTTTTTTCCATTGAAACTTCTTCTCCTTCCTTTGCAAGGAAGTGATGGGGTAGCATAGACCCTGCAATGAACCTTTTGTAATAGCCAAATAGACCCATAAAGGATATGACTTCTGACACATTCTTCGGTGCTGACCATTCTCTAATGGATTCTATCTTCTCAGGATCCACGTCTATCCCATCCTTTGAAATGATATGCCCCAAGTAATGGATCTGATTTTGATTAAATGAGCACTTGCTCAATTTGGCATACATTTGGTGCTCTCTTAGCACCTGTAACACCATCCTCAAATGTTGTTCATGCTCCTCCTCTGACTTGGAATACACCAGGATGACATCCAAAAAGACTATGACAAACTTGTCCAGATATTCTCTGAATACACCATTCATTAAACACATGAAAACATCGAGTGCATTTGATAACCCAAATGGAACCACTATGAATTCATAATGACCATACCTTGTTCTGAAGGCAGTCTTGTTGATGTCTTCATTCTTTATCCTTACCTGGTGATATCTTGACCTGATATCTATTTTTGAAAATATCTTGGCATCCTTCAACTGATCAAAGAGATCATCGATCCTTGGCAAAGGATACTTGTTCTTAATAGTCACTTTGTTCAACTATCTGAAATCGATGCACAATATCAACATCCCATATTTCTTCTGCATGAACGGGACCGGGGCACCCCAAGGTGACACACTTGGGCATATATACCCCTTCTTTAGAAGTTCTTCAAGCTGCATATGTAGCTCTTTTAGCTCTGGTGTACTCATTCTGTAAGGAGTTTTTGACACTGGAGTTGCTCCAGGCATAAAGTTTATAGAGAAGTCAATATCTCTCTTCGGGGGTAGTCCTGGTACCTCCTGGAATACATCTTCAAAATATTTTAATATTGCATGGTCTTCAATATTTGACACCTTGTCCTTAGGTGTTTCCTCTATATGGGCTGCAAATATTTGACATCCTTTCCTGTAGCACTTCCTCAGCTGCATTGCTGAGATTTCTCTGATAGCAACTTCTTTGGGAATTCCTTGGACTTTCCTTGGGTTTCCTTCCTTGTCCAGGCAAGTGAATGCCTTGTTACGACAAACTAAGATGGCATGGTGCTGGTCCAACCAATCCATCCCAATTAGACAGTCATAGGAACCCAAAGGTAAGATGTTCAATTCTGCCCTTGTGCTCAGTCCATTCATGTCCACTGGACAGGACTTAACCAACTCAACAACCTTTCTCTTGGCTCCTATATCCAACTGCACTAACCAATATTTTCCATGCTTGCTTCTTGGAAAATGCAAACTTTCCACCATTCTAGGATCTATATAACTATGACTAGCCCTTGAATCAATTAAAATAGTAAAGGTATGGTTATTGATCATACCTTCAACTTCAATCATGTGTGATTGAAAGTCATCTTGTTTGTTGTCTAGGTATGCATAGATCCTTGGTATTCTACTGCCCATGTCCTCCACTATTTCAGCTTACTGAACATTGTGGACAACTCTCACTTTGCCATTTTTGTGGGATGAATATTTGTACTTGTGGTTTCCCTGATAGTCCCAACATTGAATGGGCGTCTGCCTTGGTCTTTGTCCCACTACTTCAGCCATTCTATGCTCTCTAAAAGATGGATGTCCTTGAGGACTGTTTCTGAAAAAGGAAGGTTTGTTTCCCTTCTGCCTCTGCTCTTTCTTGAAATTCCTCTTGTTATCCCAAGCCTTCCGAAAAGTGGGTTTTTCTCTTTGTTGCTCATGTAAGCATTTTTCTCTCCTTATAGTTTCTTCCATAGTTTTAGGATCATCATACTGGATCTTGTCACTGATGGAAGGTGGCAGTCCACTCAGATAGCTTTGAATTTTGACAGTCTCATATTTGATGAAAGGAACATACTTCAACAACACTAGGAATCTCCTTTCATACTCATCAATGGACATGCTACCCAACTTGAGTTCAAATAATTCTTTCATCTTTCTGTCATAGTATCTCTTAGTTAATTATTTCTTTTCGAAATACTTCTTGAACTCCTTCCAAGTAATTTTTTTCTCTTTAATGTGTTGCACCTGCACAAGTTTATCCCCACCACATGGATGCCTTTCCTTTCAGTTGATACATTGCAATTAATCCTTATGCATGAGAGGAATAATTCTGCAGTTGGGAATATTTCATCATGCCAAGAAGCCATGTCTCGGCATCTTCCTCCTTCTTGTGCTCTCCATCAAATGTGGGAGTCTTAATCTTGTTCATTTCACCCTTCAGTTCATCCACTCCAGATCTCATATGATTTCTGGTAGGAGATGGGCTTGAACTATTGTGTTCCTTCCTCTTAGAGTGCCCTTGTGAGTGATGATGGTGTCTGCCAAAGCTCCTTGATTTCCTCCTTTCATCAGGATACCCATGACTTACTGATTTACTGGAGTCACTCCCCTTATCCAATTTGTTTTCTATCTTTTCTAGGCTCTATATCAACTTTATGTTGAATTCTCCCTGTTGTTCCCTGGCTTTCATGAGATTTTTGTTATCTTCTTGGTGAGTCTAAGCATCTTTCTGCAATTGTTCAATGATTTTCATCATGTGCCCTTCCTTATCTATCTCTTCTCCATTCCCATTGGGGTTTGACCCCTCCACTCCCAAATGAACATCCATTCCTTTTACTTCATTCTCTAAACTGAAAGCATTTCGTGCCTCCCCCATTTCTTCACACTCAATGGAAATTCGATTCGGTTCTAACACTCGTTAAACTTTGCAAACACAATGTGCAATCAACCAAAGTTTTTCATGCCATCAATCCTTAACAATTCTCATAGTATTCATAAACCAAACTGATTCAAGAAAACTTTCAGATTCCATTTTCTTTCTGAGCTCTTCTCTGTTCTGTAATAATTTTCGGGCACTAGCCCCTTTCTCTCTACCCTCAACCCACGCGACCACGGGCTGTGACCAAGTGCTAGATAAAAAGGTTCTTACTCGGGCCTTCGGCTTTGGAAGTTTTCAAAGCACAACATAACAATCTCTCAGAGTTCTAGATTACCGAACTCGAGAAGTAGGACGGATCGTCAGTCCACATCTACTCAGCATCCGACGGCTGACACTCACTTATGGAACCTCTGACATCTGAGTTCCGGGACTTCGTAGCTTCGGGACTTCGGAGGATTTCACATCCACACATCCTGAACCGTTAATATTCGAACATTCCCATGTCAATTTTGGTGACGTCATTACGTCACATCACTTACGCTTTTCCAATTGTGGGGGCATGCAACGGTGGTTTGGAGCAACCCGCCTTTCATCCCACAATTATTATGACGCTCATACGTAACCCCTTGGTAAAACCATGGTTTGGATTGCGAGATCGCCTTGGAGAATTAACTCACGTGCAACTTGGGTCCCCACAATGCCTCCTGGCCGTCAATCTTGATGTATCGTGATCAACGCTTGTGTGGGTGCTCTGACCTTTAACTACGTTATGTAACCTCGGGTCCCACTAACCATCCTCATACGAAATGCCAGTGGCAGAATACTAGCAGCTGACACGTGGCCCAGTCAGATGGGTGACACGTGTCACATTCCAAATGGCATTTCCAATCTCCCACGGGCTCAAACCCCCTAACACATGGCACACAACCTATATGTCCACGTCAATCCAAGTGACATCATCATGCCACGTTACTCTGGAGTTTCGGACTTCGGAAATTTTTACGCTTGCTTCCTTCCAGTCTACCGAATTCTGAATTTTTGAACTTCTTTACCCTCTGGGTCCACATAGTACAACTGTCACCAACTAAGGCGGTGGCACATGACATGCGTAGGAAGTTCTACGTCACCCTCGGGAGACATCCTCTTGCCCTGCCACGTCTGCTCTTTTTCTTCGAAACTTCGGGATTCAGAAGTTTGTGCATCAGCACATCCCACTTCTCCCGATTGTCGAACTCCGAAGTTATGATCTGCCGTGAGATCTAACGGTAAGGCTTCTCCCCAGATCTATGGTGTAAATCTCCTCCGAGACTTTGAAGTTTTGGGCTTCGACCTTTCTCTTATTTTTGCAGCAAACTTCAATGAAGTCGCGAAGTCTGGAGGGCTTTCAGGTTAACTCTTCTTCACCTTCTCCAAATCTGACGGTTCTAAAGAATTCCCTTCCTTCCGAACAGATCCTATGCCCCAACACCAAAAGTGTTGTAATTTATTTCTTGGTGGCCAAATACCACGTCTGTCATGGTTTTATAATATCACTACACCTCCTGAGCTTCATAACGCAACCAAGGTAACTTCTTAGCACTCAGGAATGTTCTACGGTTTGAAATTAGTTCCTCCAGATACAATTTCCACTTGAAACCTTGGGTCCAATGACCACTTATCTAGCCCATCGAGGCTCAGCGTTGAAATCATGGCTCTGATACCATATTGTAACATCCCCAGCCACCAACAGGTTAGGCAACGCCACTACGCGGAACCTACACATATATATAACATGCATTTTAATGAATTTAAAACAATTAACACGGAGTTATTGCTACCATACAAATCCAAATGGAATTGACAGTAAGTCCACATGCAACAGAACACATGATAACATTTCAAGTAACACAAACATGCATAACATACATAATTAAGCATCGGATGATACTTATCTTTTAACTGGAGTAAAAACCACCAACTAAGTGCAGACCTTCCACGAACCTCCCATCCTTAGACCATGTTGCTAATCACGCTCAGCAGTGGGTCACCCCTGAGTTGGGACTAAGCTCCACCCAAGGCAAGGGAATCCTAGACTAAGCTGAGGTTACAGGAAACTGCACAGTACAACTGGAAGGATTCTCTCCAGGAGCCGTCTTACGCCCACTACTCACGGACTCTCATTCCCCACATGCCTGTTCCACCCCGGGAATATGCACCTTCATTGTTCCACAGTCCATCAGCTGCTCCACTTCCCCTCTCAGGGTCTCAGAAACAGACCGGATCAGGAATTCTCAGAGCTCTGTAGCTGGTGTTGGACTCTCTCTAAGAGAAAAACACTTCCCAACAAACTCTCTCACCTAGAGAGAGTTGCTTACAAGCCTGATAACCTACCTCTTCAACCATGAGCCTGACAACCCACTTCTTCAACAACTTCCACTCAGTTCTAGCAAAATGAGGACAACAACAACGGTTCAATATGACTCAGGAAAAAGGCAGCAACCCAAAAATAGTTAAGGTACGAACTTGGTTTTGGCCAGTGCAGACATGCTAGTTTCACAGGATAACAAAGGTCAGCTTCCCCCCCCAAGTGAGTGGTTTCTCAGAAGTGCGTCCAGATGCAGAGGTCGATGACAGAGGCCCAAACAGGTTAGACGGTGGATGGAAGAATGGGGAGCGAACCCTCAACACGAGTTGGCTCTTCAGCTTTAATTGCATGTGCCCAGGTCGACACCTGTCTTCCTAGAGCTGCATTCACTCCATTTAGCATTTGTTACCTTTCCCGGAACTCAGGATAAGACATATTCCTTTAATCAGATTTTGGAATAATAATAAATTATTATTATTCTCTTGGACTTAAGCCCTTAGGCTTAGCCCCTCTTTCCAACCTCTCAGCCCCCTCTCCCTTACCTAGCTTAGTGGAAGCTTAGTCCCCCATCACTCTTTTTTTTCGTGGTCAGTCTACATGCAGTGATGTTTTTATATTACTGATATGAATAGTTACATGTCCAAAAACAGGCTCGTGGCCTTTAACACCTAGGCTCTCCGGCCTAATAACACATAAGCTTACCATCTTATAATTTCTCGACTCACCAGCCTACAAAACATGTTTACAATTCATAAATACAACTGGGGCTCGTCCTTGGGGATATTACAGCCTCCACTTCGAGTTTATAATCCACTTTGAAGTTTTCACTCCAACAATATGCCTCTCTGATGGATCGAACGATCACCCTCCATCTAATCCAATGACCGTCATGGTATTTGGGGCTGAAACATTAGCTCGTCGGGATTTTGGGCTCCTCCTTCTTGGTGTGTCTCTTGCTAGATCCAATGACTAAGACCTTGCGCACACATTCCAAGAGATATACGGTCTTTGGACCTCTATCATTGGACGTCTACCCTGATCTACTTCTCATCACCTTTGACAACCCTACTCCAACATACTAACATTGGAGTTGATCCAGATTATTTTCGGCACGAAATGAGAGCGGAGATATAATAAATAAATGCACAGAGATATCGCGTATATCCAGTAATATAACATAAATATATCAGAGATGCAACCATAAACACAGAGATACATTAATACACGATTTCTATTAATGAAAGAAATGTACAGAGACTGTAAAAATATAGAGTGAAAGACTCGCTAGAATGGTGGCAGCTTATCTCTGAGAAGAGATGTGACGGCTACTCGCATTTGTAAGAAGATGGTTACAATGAGGCTCTGGAGGCCTTTTTTACAATAATCGGGAATGCCAAAAGTCCTAGACATCCAAAAACCTAACCCTAGGAGATGAAGCGCCAAAAGTCATGTGGGCCCCGTTTGGGTAAGTTGGTGCATCAA
>SNQJ01S0211898.1:0-14573 GCA_010110895.2 Picea sitchensis | reverse complement strand
AATTGACAAAATGGCCAGAAAACTGTTTTGAGCCATTTGGAAAAGGTGGGTGGCCACCGATATCCACCTGGATCAGGATTCCAATGGTCCAGTTCTTATGCTTGGTCATTCTCTGATAGATCGACGGTCTCAATCGACTCAAGGCCTTCCTTTGAGGAATTCAAACATGACCTCGTCTAACCATTCCAAAAGTGGCATCATCTGACCAATGGTGTGGATCTACCCAAAATCTAAATCGACAAGTGCAAGTCACTCCGACTAGACAAAGGTTTTCTTCAAGGAAAATAGGCCAACTCGGGGACTTAGTCATTTTTTAGATTCTACAAGACCTTACCAGATTTCTTATAAGATCAAGACCTATTCCCAGACTCACTAAGACCCAATAACTTGGTCGAAAGGAAGTTCTTACATATATTGCAAGATTTCCACCTAAACATCAAGATCCTCTCGGGGCTCAAGGTCCATCGTTCCTCACAAGGACCTCCCTAACTACAAAGCACCAACTCCACCGGGTAATGATGTTTTTGTCCATGTCCTGCAAACTTTCCTCTAAAGTTGTGAGGTTCTTAGGGACACAGGCTATCCATACCGGTTCACTTTATTTCCATAACTTATCTGACCAAATGAAACCCATACTAGATACATAACATTCACTCATGGGTTCTATTCATTTCTTATAAACAACCACATTTCCCATTTAATTCAGATATTCACATATAAGAAACATTCAAACACAATTAAACAACCCAAGTTGCACACTTATCTGATCATAGAAATACCAACTCCAACTAACGAAGAGAGGATGCCAACTGGCGGAGAGAGGATGTCGTTCCTCCCAACCTTATGCCATACTGTAGAGTTCCTTCCTACAATACACCAACCTCGTGCCAAGCCATGATACCACAAGGAGAATGATTCAGCTGGCTTCCAACTTAGATGATCTAGGAAGGTTACTCCCCTTCCTCCTCTGACAACAGCAGAAGTTTCCCCCTTCCAACTGAGCTCAGGGTCTCTATAGCTTTATTAGGTGGTTTCTCAACTGGATTTACTTTGCACAAGGGAGTCCATTCTTTGTTAAATAGTCCCTCGGCGACCTCCCCTTACCAGAGTCGGTTTCTGTGCAGTAAACACCAAGCTGGAGCTTGTTATTGCTCTAGTCTGGATTTGGTTCTGCTCTACTTCAAGGTGATCAAGCTCAAATTGGACAAATTTCCTATTTTCTTTAAGGAAAACTCTTACTTTCTTTCTTCCTCAAGCTATGCTCGTGAACTATTTTTAGCACTTGTTCTCTATTGTTATGTGTGTGCGTGTGTGATCCTCCTTCTGTCTTCTCATTGGATTCTTCTCATCTGGTGGTGTTTTCCACCTTTGGTCTCTTCCTCTACCAATCCCCTTGGGACTCTCGTAACTTTTGTCAAACATCACCTGCACTTTGCAGTCCCTATCCTAAAGGGGCAATCCCGTGGTGTCCTACTGTCAGGTCATTCAATTTTTCCCTTGCTTCTTCAAAGACCAATCAATCACTCAACCATTAATGACCTCAACCATTATATGGCCTTTCATAATTGGTCACATGGCTCAGTTCATATCGGTACACCGAAAGGTGTGTGTTTATGCTTAGAAAACATAATTAAGCTTGTTAAACAAGGTTCATGTTTTCTTCATAAAAACAACTCAACTCCACCTTACCCAATTGCTTCATCAATCCCTACTTCATCGATTCCTAGTTATGTATCATGGTCAGTATTTTTCAAGGTCGCTCCCTCTTATTCAACGGTTTCATTATTTTCATTAAATCAAACATAATTACATGCTTCATAAATATAATTACATGAAGTCTTAGCATAATTACATTCTTGGGGGAAATCAGGGTGTTACAGTGTACAAGGAGATGGTAAAAAAAATGAACGTAATTGCATCGTAGGAGGAGCCATCCCAACAACAACGCGCATCAGAGGTATGTAATCATTGATTTATTTTTTTATGTACATCAAATTTAATTATCGCATAAAATACTAATTTTCAATTGCTTTGTTGTAGAAAAGAAAAAAAAATGGAACCCATTCAACGCATAAGACAGAGTGACGAGGAAGAAAAGGGTTGATCGAAAATTTTGTGAGTACTTACGTTTTTGGACTTACTTAAGATTTCATATTTGTTGTGATCTTTATATTTAAATAATTAATTTACACTCGTCCATGGATGTCTTCTAATAGGTGCTAACATACAAAGAAGAGCTAATCGAAGAATTGATCGACACTGGGTTAAGTATGGGTTGTGAGTATGTGTTGAAGTATTAAGGTTTAATTGAACAATTTGTAAGTAGCTATGTTGTTTAACTTCCCTTGTTTCTAATTAATGGAACAACAAGAAACCTTTATATTAATTATATCGACTATGTTTTGTCATTGTATATTAAACATGCAGAAAACAAATTATGGAGTGTAGCCAATAGAAGAGATTTTGAGAGATGGCATGTAACATGGCTTCAAAAGTATGTGTATTGTTTATGAAATAGACACTGCTATGGTAAAAAAAATTATTTATGCAATTATGTATATTCTACTATATAAATGTAGATTTACTTATTACACTTTATTTCTATGTTTGTAGATGGAACATGAAGAGACTGAATATCAAAAACAAGTTGACCAAGAAAAATATTAGGTTAAATAACCAAAATACAATATTTCCTACAAGTGATGAAGAAATGAGGCATGCACACAGCTCAAGCAATGGCAACAGTTCAAGTGATGAATAGCAATCAATATAATTGAATGTTACTGCAAGTTGTATGTTTTGGAATGTGTTTGTGAAAATTAGGGATTTAGTTTAATGTATTCAACATGTTGTCACACTTGCATGAGGACATGTTACCAATAAGTGTAACAATTACATATTGGTTGCATTTTGATTATTGTGGACCTTTACGTTGTCCTATTTTGTATGATGACGAGCTTCTTATTCATATATAATAAAATGGGTTTCTTATTTTATTGCATTGTCGAATGTTGTAAAATTTTGTGTTGACGATTAATTAATATATGGATGATTTACATTGTTACAAATAACAGAGGTGTAATTCGTTGGATAACACATTAATGCAATCATTATATCAAAATGAAATAACAAAAATCTAAAAATCAATGTTATTATAAAATATATTTGATTTTGAGATGATTAATTGAAAACTTTAAAAAATAATTAATTAAAATATATACATATCGGTGCATTGTATTCTTTTGGCCTCACTAAACTGCACATGCCATAAAATAGATAGCGATGTGTTTTTATCAGTCATACGCATCGGTTCCTATTAATTACATTGAAGCACTGGTGCTAAAAATTGTGAAAAAACGTTGTTACTTTAAATGACATAGCGTACAATTATATTTATCGTTTTAAAATATTACTATGTGCATGATTACAATACACACCAGTGCTTTACATATAGCATACACATCGGTGCTTAGTCACAAAGAATGGTGCCAACATCTCACCTCAAATGTTCAAAATTTCTCTTCCCTCTAGTGCACATGGTAATATAGGCATTGGTGCATACAAATTATACAAGGATTGTTGTGCCATTAAACAAAAAAGAATGATCTGGTGCGTAATATTTCCCATATGAAAAAAGTTCCCAACACGCTATGGACAATGAAAATTTGTAGGGAACACGAGGGGACTATGAAATGGAAAGGAAGGGAGAGTTCTATACATAATTAACCTTGGAATACAAAGATGATACATGAAAATGGATCAACATAACTTGGGTATTGGGTTGCTATGTGTGGACAATTGACAACCAAGAGAGTCAGTGCTTGTGGGTTCAAAGCCCTAGCACAGGTGTGGCATGTTGTTGAAAGAATTGGAACAATATAGCCTATGGTTGGGAAGAACATCCTTCATACGCAACCAATTGGATCTTCTATAAAACAAATAAGTGTTATGTTCTATTTCTTATGCACAATTTCGTTGTCCATATGTTTTATTTAAATGTTGTGTTTGTTGAATGGTTGCATTTACAAGATTTTAGTATATTGTTAGGTGCATAAGAAATTATGGACATGCTTCCTTTGTTAATTTTATTTGTATCAAGGAATTTTATCATTTTTTAGTAGGTTGGGTATTTTACATCCATTCCTGATATCATCAAATAAGAATGACAGAAGAATACATCCCAAAATATCTTTTAGAACACATGAAGATCATTATAAGTTTTGGTGATGTTGTTTGGCCTTATTAATAAACTTTTCACATTTCAAAGCTTAATGAATTCTATTTTCAAACCCTTGCTCATAAAATTTGTGTTAGTATTCTTTTATGATATACTATTCTACAACAAATCTTGGGAAGAACATGTACAACATGTTGATATGGTCTTAAAATTAATGGATGAGAAGAATCCATTATGCAAACCTTCCAAATATGCCTTTGGTGTTTCAAAAGTGGAATAGGTCATATTGTGTCTCATGAGAGCGTTAAAGTTAACCCTAAAAAAATTAAAGCTTTGTTGGAATGGCCAATTTCCAAAACCTTGAAGTGTCTTCCGATTACCACAAATTTGTCAAAAACTATGGTTGAATAGCAACACCTCTAACAATGGTATTGAAAAATTATGCGTTGTCTTGGACTGAATAGATAAGCAAACCTTTTGAAAAACTTAAGGAGGCTACGTGTAGAACTTTAGTCCTAGCCACACTTGACCTCAACAAACCTTTATTTTGGAGTGTGATGCCTCGAGATATGGCATTGGTGTAATTATAAAGTAAGAAAGAAGGTCACTTGCCTTTAGAAGCCACCAACTTAAAGAAAGGAACTTATTCAAACACATTTATGAGAAGGAAATGTTGGCCATACTACAATTAAGCATAGTACCTTTACCTAATATGAAGACACTTCAAGGTAAAAGTAGTTCATCATAGTTTGAAATACTTATTGGAACAAAGGTCATCTTTAGAAGAACAAAAAAAAATGGAACAAAGGTCATCTTTAGAAGAACAAAAAAAAATGGAACAAAGACTATCTTTAGAAGAACAAAAAAAATGGGTTACAAAAATGTTAGGTTATTGACTTTGAAAATATTTTAAAAAATGGGAAACAAAATGTGGTGATGGATGCACTTTCAAGGAAAGAAGAAAATACTAAGAAAACACGAAGGCCTTACTTTGTGACATTTCTATTTTACAAGTTGATTGGGTGGAAAAAGCAAGCATAGAATGGTGGTGGGATAAAAAGGCATCAAAGCTCATTCAACAACTGCAATAGGATTTTAATGTATTAGATAAATCTGTGTAGAAGAATGATTCACTTTGGCATAAGGATCACTTAAACTTATGTAAGAATTCTCAAGTCAAACAAAAAGTCATTTTGGAACTACACACCTCTCATATGGGGGACACTCAATGTTTCTAAAAACTTACCATAGGACCAAGAATGATTCTTATTAGGAAGGTCTTTAAACTGCAGTTCAAAAGTTTGTGGCACAATGTTTGGTTTGTCAACATAACAAAGGAGAGGCAATCAATATCTCGGGTCTTCTATAACCATTACATGTACCAAGTCAATGCTTGGAAATAATGTCATCATGGTCTACCAAAGTCCAAAGGAAAGAATGTCATCATGGTGGTGGTGGATCAACTCACAGAGTATGTCCACTTTTGTTCTCTTTCTCATCATTATGGAAACAATTCACAAGTTACATGGAAGCCCCAAAATTATTGCAAGTGGCATAGACCTAATTTTCACATGTAATTTTTGGTTTGACATGTTTTCATACAACTCATCTTACCATCCCCAATCTATTGGACAAACTTAGATTGTGAATAAGCATTTGGAAGGTTATCTTCATTACCTTGTCTCTAATAAACATGCATAATGGGTATAGTGGTACAACACTTCCTTCCATACTTCATCCAAAATGGTACAACACTTCTTTCCAGCACTCTATGGGTATCATCCTCCATTACTCACACCACCTTTGAGGGGAAAGCTAAGGTTCAAGCAATGGAGACCACCCTTGAGAGGGAAAGCTAAGGTTCAAGCAATGGAGGATCACATAGAACACCATCAAGAGACTCTCTAACTATTGAAGGACAGCTTGGTTATAGCACAAAATAAGATGAAAATCAACCTCACATTAAAATGAACTTTGAAATGGGTGATTAGCTATTTTTGAAGCTGCAAAAATACCCAGTGATAAGCAAACTTCCTTCCATAAACATGCATAATGGGTATAGTGGTACAACACTTCCTTCCATACTTCATCCAAAATGGTACAACACTTCTTTCCAGCATTCTATGGGTATCATCCTCCATTACTCACACCACCTTTGAGAGGGAAAGCTAAGGTTCAAGCAATGGAGGATCACATAGAACACCATCAAGAGGCTCTCTAACTATTGAAGGACAACTTGGTTATAGCACAAAATAAGATGAAAATCAACCTCACATTAAAATGAACTTTGAAATGGGTGATTAGGTATTTTTGAAGCTGCAAAAATACCCAATGATAAGCAAACTTGGAATAATTAAACAAATAAAGCATTTTTATGAAATTAGTGTAATTAAACTTTCAATATTAAATTGGAGTTTCGAAGAAATAAAATATGTTTATAGCACTCTATGGGTATCATCCTCCATTACTCACACCACCCTTGAGAGGGAAAGCTAAGGTTCAAGCAATGGAGGATTACATAAAACACCATCAAGAGGCTCTCTAACTATTGAAGGACAACTTGGTTATAGCACAAAATAAGATGAAACAACAAACAAACCAACCTCACATTAAAAGGAACTTTGAAATGGGTGATTAGGTATTTTTGAAGCTACAAAAATACCTAGTGATAATCAAACTTGAAGTAATTAAACAAATAAAGCATTTTTGTGAAAMGTGTGTAATTAAACTTTCAATATCAAATGGGAGTTTCTAATAAATAAAGTATGTTTATAGCACTCTATGGGTATCATCCTCCATTACTCACACCAACCCTGAGAGGGAAAGCTAAGGTTCAAGCAATGGAGGATCACATAGAACKCCATCAAGAGGCTCTCTAACTATTGAAGGACAACTTGGTTATAGCACAAAATAAGGTGAAATAACAAACAAACCAACCTCACATTAAAAGGAACTTTGAAATGGGTGAYTAGGTATTTTTGAAGCTGCAAAAATACCTAGTGATAATCAAACTTGAAGTAATTAAACAAATAAAGCATTTTTATGAAAATTGTGTAATTAAACTTTCAATATTAAATGGGAGTTTCTAATAAATAAAGTATGTTTATAACACTCTATGGGTATCATCCTCCATTACTCACACCACCCTTGAGAGGGAAAGCTAAGGTTCAAGCAATGGAGGATCACATAGAACACCATCAAGAGACTCTCTCTAACTATTGAAGGACAATTTGGTTGTAACACAAAATAAGATGCAAATTAACCTGCAGTAAAAAGGAACTTTGAAATGGGTAATTAGGTATTTTTGAAGTTGCAAAAATAAGTAGTGATAATCAAATTTGAAGGAATTAAACAAATAAAACATTTTTATGAAATAATTAAATGACAGTTTTAAAGAAATACAATATGTTTACTGTTTTTAATTTAAATGTCAATTCTTGCTGGCTAAACTAGGTAAGGAGTGTTTAGTTGGAAGGAAAAACCCAAAAAATCATCCATGTGCCCAACTGCAAGTACATTTAAAAAAATATTTATATATTTTTAAATAAATAAATAAATAATTTGTTTTTATTAATTATAGCGGGAGTTCCGAAAACATATGGTTTCTGAGCCAATATTTGTTGGTACGATTCCATTTCTCATTCATTTATTTGCGCCCAGATTGAAATCATTCCAAAATTAAGAAAATGTCGATATACACAATTTTAACAATAATTCTGCTGTACGGAGAATTCCTATGATAAAACTAATTTCGGATATTCAAAAATAATAATTATAAATTTTGGAAGAACAATATTTCTGTTGCTGAAACAATTTTTTCTGACAAAGGTATTCCTAAAATTCAACAAAATACTTTGAATTCACATAAGAAAAATCCATTTGATGCCTGCCCATGGTCAATCTCAATGAGGTTTTGCTCTGCTCAGCCTCCGCGATCGTGGAAGCTTCTAAGACTGCATGTTAAGTTGGTTGACATACAGAAACAAGATGACGCCAATTGCTTATGGAGAGTTCAAATGATGTTTTTCCTCGAAAGTCCGCCAGATCTCTGCAACTTCCTCAGCTGTGAGAATCAAAGAGTTCAAATTTCTTAACCGGGATGGCGTTGACACGGTTGAAAGTGAAGGGGTTGATTTCGGCGTCGAAGAAACCGACTTCATCTTGAACTCGAAGGAAGCTTCAGATGATGATGCATGCTCTGAACAATGTGAAGGGCGGCCACTACCGTTTCTTGAATTATTGTTCAAAAAAGAAACCAGCTGTTCTTCATCGTACTCGGCATTTTCCAACAAATAAAGTATGTCGGCCGGAGACAAAGTTATGTGCTGGTGCTGCTCCTTTGAACTTGTCTCACTGCTCCGAGGAAGTATTGAAGGCCCTGGAAGAATCCCCTGGGAATCAACCAGTCAGTAAACAAGGACAACGGGTAAGATTACACTGAATCTTGGGAATTATATTCCCAGAAACTTGTTGCTTTACTTTCATTTGTTTTTTTTTGTTTTTAAATACAATTGCAAAGAATTTTCAAGCAGCCAGCAAAAGTTTTGGAAACTTAAAAATTTTAGTACAATTTTGCGAGGGAAATTGGGGGCATTTACTGAACTTTTACAGATTTTAAAGGAATTTGGTGGATCAAGAAATTTTTATCTACCCTAGTAGTACCTCAAATCTTAAAGAAATTTCAAAATAAACTTCAGCAACAAAGAAGATTATTGAGAAAAAGTTGAAATGAAGAAGATTATTTAGATCTTTAATTCAGAAACTTCAAGCCCCGGAAAATTACTTGAGCATTTAGCCAAAACTCTTACCTATTTGATTTACCGAACTAAGAAATTTCTTTGAGGATGACTTAAACAAAAACATAGGCTGCAGAGTTCAACTATGCTAAGGAAAACTGTAAGCAACTACTGTAGACTTTCCTAGAATTTTCCGTTGAAAAAAAGAGATGAAGAATTGGAGTAGTTCATAGCAAAAAATCACCGATTGGAAGCTTACCTAGTTCAGATGCTGCCGTTGAATTAGCTTTGAAATTCAGGTCATTGAAGAAATTATGCTGCAGATGATTAGCATTTTGCTTTAGTTCCGAACTTGCTCTTCCGTTTTGGAAATTGTTTGTTCTCCTGCTGCTCTGAAACTCTTTCTTGCCCAAAGTTATTACAGGCATTAGGTTCGAACGGCTCGAACTTTCTCCGCCAGTTTTGAAATACCTTGCACTGCTCTGGTTCGAATATGCATAAGTCTTAGTCTTCTCATCACCGTTTTCAATACTAGAAGCAGTTTTGGTTGAATCTTCTGTGTTGGAAAACGAGGTTAAAGTTAAACCCTCTTCTTCCGAAGATTGATAACGGTGCAGTCTTCTTGATGATAATTTGCTTCCGGCCTCTGTTGCTCCCATTATATCACCGTTGCTTCCCGCCGATTCTTCTTGACTTTGCTCTGTCCAGTCCACGTTCGAGTTTCCAGCTGCTGACAGATTTCTGTGAAAATCCTTAATAATCTTGGCCTTTTCGACCTCCAAATTCGCAGATAATTTCTCCTCGGCGTCAAAGTTCGCTGTGGCAAGAAATCTTGCAGATTTCCCTTGCTCAAGCGAGTCCGATACGAAGCTCTTCTCGTTCGAGAACATGGAAGAAGAATTTGAGTTCACAGAAGAATTCAAATCTGCCACAGCCTCGAGAATAGAACAAGCTTTAGACACGGAAGCCGGAATGGTAAAAGCTGTCATTTCCGAAGAATTCAGGGAAGGATTCGCAGCCTCGAAGAGTGCCTGACTGTCTAGCAGGAATTGTTCCCGCGACCTCCTTTGAGACCGCGACCGTGGAAACTGCGTGGACATCCCATCAGACTTAACATTAACATCTCCTCTACTTTGATCACTCTGCTTCTCCACGGGCTCGTCAACGGAGACCTGTATGTCTTCACTTTCTTTGCTCTTGGTTTCCATTTCAGACGACGGCTTCCTTCTGTGATTTTTGGATTTCACTGCCTCTGCATCTGAAATTTCATCAGAAGCAAAAGCTTTCTTCAAAGTCGGCGCCGCTCTGCAGGAAAGCAACTGGTCGCGTATTGTGTTGTTGCAATTTCCACTGATCTCCTTCAAAGCCGCTCTCTTCTCCTTCTTCACTGTCTCAATTCCATCCGAGATCTGCAAGGGAAGAATAAATAATACCAGACATTCAGCTCCAAATATTTCCCTTTCCCTGTTTTTCCCTTCAAACCGTATATTATCCTTTAAAAAACACACGAATCCCTGATTCCCCCTTATTTTCTACAAAAAGATGAAGCATTCTAACGAAATAAGAGGATTCTCAGTGTCAGTATGCGTAAAAACGGGATCATTTTGCACCTGTGCAGGGGAAATCTTCTTCTCAGTACTCTGCGATTTTGCACTCTCGGCTTGCGAAGGCTCATTTCTGGATTCCACGCCGCTGGGCTCGTTCGGCGTTTCTTCGTTCAGAGGCCTCCGAAACGGCGACTGCTCGGCTTTTCTGGAGGAGCTTCGGCTCAAGGTCTGTGGCAAACCAGGTTCGCTTGAAAGCCGCGGTGCCGGGGATCGAGATCGCGACGTCGAAGTAGAAACCCCCCCTGCATCCCCAGAATTTGTCGCTCGTTTCGTAGCAGGGCGTTTCGAGACGTTTCTGGAGTCTGCATTTGCAGCATTCTGCTTACCGGGTCGAGCTTTCTCCGTTGAAGTTTCGGATCTGCGGCCCGGGGACGGCTCGGCTCTCCGGCCGGGAGAAGGGCTGATTCTGCGACCGGTGACTCGTTTTCCCTCAGCATTAACGCGGTCACGGCTCGTAGATCGTTTGGCCTCCACCGTCAAGTCCCTGCTCGACGACCTTCTATGCGAGGGTCTCGAGGGCGCCTCTTTTGCTTTTTCTTGTTCTACTTCCTCGGCCTCCTCCGTGGCGTGCCGCTTGGAGCCGGAGTATTGACGGGGATTGTTATTAGTGTCATTCGAGGCTTTTCCGGACGAGCTTCGGCTCAGTCTCCCGCACTGGATGAGAATGGCGTCGACGTCTTCTTTCGCACTTGAGGACTTCGTCAACTGAGGGTTTGGCTGAGAAGCCTTAAAAGACCCTTTCTTTTTCAAACTATTCGAACGCTCTGCGTTCTTCTTCACTGGAGCTGGAGCTTCTGCATCTTCAACTTCTTTTACCTCAGGCTTCTCTTCTACCTCAGGCTTGATGGTGTCGACGTTGATGCTGGTATTGGCGTTGTAACAGATTGTCTTCGAGGTTTCTGAAAGAAGAACTTCTTTGACGGCTTCGTCCTCTGGAAGAGGAGGCTTTTCGTCTAAAACTGGAGGTGCAGACTGAGACACCGTCGATGCAGCAGCTGTAATATTAGTAGCATTGCATTTGGGAGACCCAGGCTGCTGTTGTTTCTTTGCGCCATTCTTCTTGCTCAGGCAGCTTCCCATTGTGATTCTTTGTAAATGCAGAGATTTCCGTGCTGCTCAGGAAAACAGAGGCTAGGAACCGAGAAGCATTATTGAGTGATAAATGTGGAAGAAGAAGCTTCAGAATGGAAACCTATAAATGCTGCTATGCATTTAATACCAAGGGGTGGGAATTAGAAGATATTTGTATCATGGGTTTACTGTGACTTGCAGACTTTATTGCTGATGATGGCAAATGAAGAAAAGGTCGCTGGTATTCAATAAACAGAAAAACACACAGCGATGTTTGTCAGATAGTGGAACAGGATCGAAAATGGAAAAAAATAGACGTTGGCGATGTTGGAAGAGGATTTCGGTGAAAACATGCCGATGAGCTTTCGTACTATTCATTAAAAAAACATGTGAAACTAGGAGGGGTCGATGTTTTTTTATAATTTTGGTGATTAGTTAGAGTAAATTACGGGTTTTATATGGGTATGCAAATTGCTCGATTTTTAAGGAGGTTAGTTTTTTAGGAGCGTCAAAGTTTTAATTTTTTTATCTACATTAAATGGGCCAAAAATTTTGAGGACAAAGTTCATGAATAAAGTATTCTGACTTCTGGCACAGTTCGATAGACCCCTTATCCCAGTACAGTTGATAGACCCCTTATTCCAGGTCGCTGGAAAACAGGTCAAATGGACATGCTTACAGTTTAAACTTTAGTTTTTCAACTTCCATCCCGCTAATTTATTAGGCTAAAAAGTTTGGGATTAATAGCTTAATTGGGCCATCTTCCTCTTGGAAAAACCAAAAAAGTTTAAACAACAGTGGGGATGAAAGTGTAACTAATTAAGTGGAACAGGCTCAAAAATGAAAAAAATAGACGTTGGCGATGTCGGAAGAGGTTTTCGGTGAAAACAGGCCATGGATGACTTTCTTACTAATTAATTAAAAACAAAGAAATTGAAAAAGAGGGTTCCATATTTTTTACGTTTGTGGATCGAAGACACGCTGAAAACAGGCCAAATTGAAACAGTTTCGTTTATCAATTTCCATCCCGCTAATTTATTAGTCTAAAAAGTTTGGGATTGATCGCATATAATTGAGCCCTTCTTTTCCGGAATAAAAACTTAAAACAGTTTTTTTAAAAGTGGGGTTGAAAGTGTAATTAATTAATTCTATAAACGGCTATGGCACTTGTTTGTACAGTCACTGCGTGGGCGGAACCCATTGGTCCTAGTAGCCAGTGGAGGTTCATGGTGCAAAAACCAATCATGCACATTTCAAATTTGTGAAATGGGCGGGCGACTTAATGGAGAGACGTTGAGACATAGGTATTAGAGCGTGTGGCGGATTTAATAGATGCTCCACGTACCTTGACTTTGTCGTTTATCAGTTTTCATAGTCTCATTCTTCGCAACGGGCAAAAACGACTCCTTTTTCAAATCTCGAAACAATATGACAAATACAGTCTACGAATGCATAGGGCTGTCCGAGCCGAGCCTCGGATTCTGTCAATCCTTTGTATGACCGTTTGAAGTACTGTTTACCGTTTAATACACGCAAACCAATATTTATATAATAAAACTTTTACTCATGAACTCGCTCAACGCCAATTTCTAGAAATATGTTACACCTAGTCGGTCCGTGTTTTGACCGTTTACCTCAAAGTTTCAGCTTCGATTTGTAACCCACCGTTATATGCCTGTAGTCAAGATCCTAGGCCTTTAGGCCTATGGAAACACGGCAGAGACTGGCACGAACAGATATTCTCTGTTATCTTTTTGCATATATTAATGTTTAAAATATGTGTGGAATATATACTATTTATTTTGAGATGAATGGTATATATTTTATAGATTGATGACAAAGAGTTCAATATGTTTTTTAAGAATCTTTTACAAAGGTTTTTTGTTTCTTTTGTAAATGTACCAGTAAAACGTATTCCAACTAAGGTTTATTCTTTATTAAATACTTTTGTGTATTTGAGGTTTTTGTTTCTTTTGTAAATGTATCACTTAAACGTATTCGAACCGAGGCATATTCTTTATTAAATATTAATGTCATTGAACGATACAAATTTTTTACATGTGCTATCTCTAATATATCTATATATCTGTTGGTTTCCGTATAAATAAATAGTAGATATTTGTTCACTTATTTTAAATATTGAGATATGGATAACAATAGTATAAGAAAGAAGTAAGTTAATTTGTAGGTATAATTTTAAATATTGAGATTTGATAACAATAGTATAAGAAAGCAGTAAGTTAATTTGTAGGTATTGAGATATGAATAACAATAATAAGAAAGCAGTAAGTTAATTTTAAATATTGAGATATGGATAACAATAGTATAAGAAAGCAGTAAGTTAATTTGTAGAAAGTGGATTTTTTATTTATTTATTGTTGATAAGAATAGAATAATACTCTTGAAGGTTTTATCCATTTTAAATCTACCCGTATCATCAGAATTCAGAATTTGATGTTTGGTACTTAAATATTTCTTTATGCATCGAAAATAACTTCTAAAACCATAATTGCATATAATTGCATGGTTCAAATCACCATTTCAATCATTTAGTGGATTCTAAAATGCCATATTACTTTATGGATTGCAATTTACAAATACTGAAATTGTAAATTTGCATCTATCACAATTTCACAATCAAGATCACAATTGGGGTTGGGGTACACGAGTGGCCTAAATATCTTATATGGTATACTTTTTGGTTGTTATGAATAAAATTGGGGGCGGGACTCGTAAATCCAGCCCAAGTTATAATCAAGGAGGACTCAGCTTAATCATTATGGTGAAAGTGGAAAGGAAGGCTCAATCTTCTATAAATGCAATTTGCAAGAAGATAAGGGGCCTTCGAGCTTCTCAATGACCCTTATTGATCATTGAGCTATAAGAGGATCCTAAGCTAATCAAGTTCAAGAGAAGTGTTAGTACTTCAAGGAGTATATAAATTATTCTATAAATTTAATAAATAAGTGACGGTTGTTGAAG
>SNQJ01S0211897.1:2621-15863 GCA_010110895.2 Picea sitchensis | reverse complement strand
GTTAATGAGCCAATATTAGGGCTTAACAGGCAGTAACCATGTTGCCTTTGAACAAAGCACAAGCTTTTGAGTCCACTTGTCATCCAAAGTTTGGGTTTAGCATGAACTTAGGAAGCTTAGCTCGTTACTTAGGGTTTACTCCTCTGATTGGTTACTCTTCCAATCCCTATGGAGAGTTTGATTGGTGCCTCCTACATCACGAAGTTTCATTATCAGATCTATGCTGCTGAAGTCCTCCATATGTCTCATGCTCTTGTTCAAAGGATGTCTATAAGCTTGTGTCGGCCATTTCTCAGAACTCTTGACTTTGCATGTCCACCATACCCTCAGTGTGTCTCAAATTTACATGAAGTTGTAGTCCTACCATGCACCCTGGTCCTACTTTCATTATGGGTAGGTAACCTTGAACCCCAATAGTCGACATCTCCTCATTGGGCGCTGGCTGAGCGGTTTCCCTTGTGTTCGACAGAAAGAAATATATTCACACATTGGGATTCATGTAGTGCCTTGGATGCCATTAGCCTTATTGGTGGTTTCCTCTCCTTTGTTGACAATTTTACTTATTGGATGCTATTCAAAGGGTCTTTTTCGTGCACTACTTGCATTTGGTGCATGTGAAAGACACATAGGGTGATTGGTTCGTGAACATCCTCTTCATCCGAGTTCCTCCAAATCATCAAGCTCTTGATTTGTACCTCTTGCTGACTAATGAGAGATGCCTTAATGCTCTCCTTTCTGCAGGTATCCTTCCATCGACTTCAACTCATTTATTCTGGAAATGAGGCCTAGAGTCCTATGAGTACCTAGATGCTTGCAGTCATTAGTGGAAAGCTCTCCTGCCATCGATAGTTGTGAATACATCAATGTCTCTTGATCTATGGATTCTTCAAGTGTTCAACCTCAATACCTTTATTCACACTTGTAAGAATGTACTCGGTGCCTTGATACTTACTTTCATTATCGATAGGATGTATTACATTTGTTAATGATATACATTAATGACTGGTAATCAAACGAAGTCTCATTATGTTCTACCTCAACTCCTATATTCATATGATGTAGACTTTCACCTTTGGCGGATTGTGTAGAAGACTTGAAGACATCAATTTATAGTAGCATCTTTCCCGAGTTGTTGCTATCATTCATTGGACCGGTACCTATATGACTTCAGTGGTCATGGGAGATCAGATTGTACTCCATTATATATAGATATCTTCAGATTGATTTTCAGACTAGTTTTCACTGGGCCTCGTTCGTGACTATGACAACCTATGGAATGTATCTACTTTGGATTGCCTATTCATGGCCATGAAAAACTATTTTGTATATTTCCACATGGATCTGCAGTGTAATTCAAATTGGTATCCATGTGTACAAAGTCATTATGGATTGTAATATTCTCACGAGGAACTAGTTCTTCTAGCTGAGTCTCCATTACTCCACTTTTGGGAATTATAATGTATTTCAGCCATCGTAGATGCTCCTCTGACCTCACACATTAGGGGGCATCTGTTAGAGAAAGTTTTTTCTCACCCCATGTAACTTTCTCAGAAGGCTTTTCCATTTCCATATGCAAACTTGAAGTCCCCTTTTGCACTTCCTAGAGCCAAAAAATCACATTTTTCCACATATACACTCCCTACCAGTTAGACAACATGCACATACACAAGTTTCACCACTACAACCCGCGTACATCGAGTTTGGTGCTCAAAATTAAAAATTGTGTTGGGTTTCCATGTCACGTCATGAGATCCATGATCCTTGACCTTTGATATACTGGAAACGTTTCGACTCGGCCCTTTAGTTCCATTTCAAGTCTATAAATTGGGCCATATCCAAATCGTGGAGGAAGAGAGAATTCAACTTTTGAGAGGAAAGATACTTTGGAGAAATTTTCACTTCACATTGAGTCTGCATCCTTTTGTCCTTTAAAGTCTGAACACATTGTTCAACCCCTAAGTTCTTCCCTCTTTGATGGAAAACCTCATTATCTCTCTTATATGAGCTTTCCTTTGGTGGAGGATTGAAGTGGTGGAGGCCCAGCTGGAAGGGACTTAGTTTCTCAGTTCTGAGACGTGTAGACATGGAAGTTTGCCACTTATACACTTTTGTTGATCATATTTTAATAGAAATACTCTTTTCTCATCCAATTGATATCTTGCAAATATTTGAATTATTATTCCATGGGCGTATTTGTTATGAAGGTTAATGGATTATGCTATTGTATGTGCTAACATTATATATTATCACCATATGCTTGTGTATCTTGGTTGTTGAGGACAAGTTGCAGGTATAAATCTTTGAGTCGCATGCTCAACGGTGATCTTCATCGAATGTCCAGACAAGATAGGCTCTTTATCTTGTCTTGTTAGCATTTTCATTTATATAACATACTTGGGATTAGAGTTGATTTCTGTAGTCATTCCGTCTGTTGTGATTTACCCCATTCCATAAAGTGATTTTCCTCGTAACAATTAGATGACTCTAAAGTGGTAATCAATTGGGTGAATGATAAGTTGAAGGTGGATATGTTATGCTTACAAAATTTGTTGTCCCAAATCCACAGGCTCATATGAGATCTTGAGTGGAATTCCTTCACTCACATTTACTGTGAGCTCAACTGAAAAGCGGACCAACTATCCAAGGAATCTTTGGAATGTTGTGTCGGTTATTTTTCAGTGCAGGAATTCATGGATGACCAAGGGCTGGAAAGCATAGAGTTTCACTTCTAAAATCATTTGTTTCATTTATTTTCATCTAATGGTATTTTATGAGTTTGGTTAACACTCTAAGTGTCGACTTCGACCTAAATGAGCGCTCCAAAATGTTTTTGTTCATGTGTTTGATAGTATATGGATGTATGTATAATAAATTTTCTATCTTGATACTATACTCACAGGATTTTTGCAGAGATCTACAATGATCTTAGACCCTCTTTTTGAAAGGTGGGAAAACTTCCAATTTGCACAGGCCTATAAGGTGGTTTTGATGAGTTTTTGATGGTTGTATTCATGTATGTTCACTTTGGAATATAAATATTTGCTTCTCTGGGAAAATATGTCTCTCTGTATATATGGGAAATGGAATTTAGCTTATGAAGGGTAAATGTAGATATCTTTGCTAGGGCTATGGAAATTCACTGACAGTGGAGCAAGGTTTGTGGTATCAGGATGACTCCATCAAAGCTATGGATGCTCGCGGGCAATGGAGCAACATATGAGGGTATGATAATCCCGCCTATATGAATATTTATCCTTAAAATATCCAATTAAAATATGTCTCAAAGAGTATAAGTTTAGTCCTAATCATTGAATCAAGATACAAGATAATAAGTTCCATTTTAATCATCCTTCAATGTAATTAGTAAATGGTTTTACTTTGTACATGAAATTTTCTCTAGTTTGATTAGAAAGGTTGAGTTTGAAGGAAGTCATGTTATAAAAAAAACAAGATGGAATATTTTATTTTTATTATATCCAAGCTTACCATTCAACATTACATAAGAAAAAATAAGTTGCTTAGTGAGTAAGAAAACTATTTCATTGAGAAAATGAATTTTTCAAATGCATTTATTCCAATATAAATAATTTTATCACAACCCCAATAAGATATTTTGGTTTTACCTCTTGCATGCATGTAATGTTTCCTTAATTCTCTTCCTTAAATTTCAATCACAATGAGTAATGCTAATTAATAACATGAATTTTACAACAATACTTTGACTTAAAAAATAGATAAAAAAAGGAACATTGGATCCAACAAATGAATATTCTTCAATGTCCCTTTATTTAAACAATAGTACAAACACAAAACAAGGATGATAATACATAAAATATGATAGTATCACAAGAGAGACTTCAGTCACTTAGATACACCAAGTTGTAAGTTTTAAACCTTTGAAGTGAAACAATGCATATATATTCTTAAGAAAAATAGAAAGAACAACAATGGAATACATGTAGTACACATAGATTTTCCTTGGAAACCCTTAACCGGGAAAACCAACAAACCTTAGAGCCACACCTATATCTTCTTCATTGTGTTAACTTGACTATACATAATACAATATTTAGGTATTCCACAACATCCTGAAACCTAATCCGTTAACTAGAATTAGATTACATCCCTAATCCCTTAACCACAATTACATTACAATGGGCCTAAAAACCATAAAATAGGCCAAAAATGGACCAAAAACAACCCATGCCACATTCCGAACATTACCCCATGTAAACCATTCAAATAATATAAAACATTCCCAAAACTACAAGGAGATCACCTTCTAGCAGAGGTTTTTGCGGAGGTTTTTAGTGTTAGAAAATTTGACAAAATTTTCAAAAAGACCTCTGCTACAACCTCCTTTATTGACTGTAGAGGTTTTAGCGGATGTTCCATATAACTAAAAAAAAATGGATGGGTGGAGGTTGTAGCAAAGGTTTTTTTTTCGGTGTTGTTCCTGTCAAAACGCACCGGTGCGGTATTGACAAACAAGCACCGATGCAATAATATAATACAAATGCATCAGTGCGTCAATATAATACAAACATCCCAACGTGTTAATATAATAAAAAATTCCCTGGTGTGTTTATAACTATTGTGCACCGGTTCCACCTTTTTTGTCGTATGCATAACACCGATGCTCTTATAATTTCTATGCACCGGTTTCTCCTTGTTTGTGTATGAAGCACCGATGTGTTTTAGGTTTTGTATGCCCCAATGTGTTTAAGTTTTAGTGATCATCGATGCAATCAAGTTATCCTGAGACCCGATGTGTTTAATATAGGGTGTGGCATGGTGCTTGTGTAATTAGTATGTATCAATGTCTATTTTACCATGTGTACTAAATGGTAGCGAAATTTTGAATATTCAAGGTGAAATGTCGGTGCCATTATATTTACTAAGTATCAATGCGTATATTATAGAAAATGCACTAATGCATAAATAATATTTGGAACCCCGGTGCATATAATAAGCTTAACACACCGGTGCATAAATTATTTTATTGCCCCAATGTATATTTTAAACATGAGCAACATACAATTTTGAAACTACAAATATTATTGTATGTTAAATCCTTTACAGAACAATGTGTTTTCTCAATAGTTTGTACTGATGCATTATTATAATTAATGTGCAACAGTGCATATGACTCCTCAAAATGCAACACTTTCTATATTATGGCATGCACCGTCTAGTGAGTTCAAAAGAATACAATGCACTTATATGTATATATTTTAATTCATTTTTTTTTTTACAAATTTTCAATTAATCATTTCAAAATCAAATATTTTTTTATAATAATATTATTTTATATTTTTGTTATTGCATTTCAATATTATTGCATTAATGTGTTATCCAATGCATTACACCTCTATTATTTGTAATGATGTAAATCATCTACATATTAATTATTCAGTAATGCAACATTTTACAACAATTGACAATGCAATGAAATAAGAAACCCATTTTATTATATATGAATAAGAGACTTGTTAGCACATAGGATGTGTAGGGGTCAAAACACTTTGGTTTTGTCTTGTTTTGAGTCATAAGGTTTTTAAGTCTTAGGCTTTGGGTTATATTTCATATCATAACTCAATTTTTTGATTTTTCCATAAGCATAGTATTGTGTGAGTCTTGTTTTATAGCCTTAGTGTCATGGTATTATTTATCATCATGAGGAGAATAAGGGTCCACATCGGTCACACTCTTTGTATAAAAAAAATCATCATCATGATATGTCTTGTCTCAAATATGTACACAAGATTCCATTATGTCATTTTCCAACCGTTTAGAGGTCAAGTCATAGGTCAAATCGATTTTCCACCAACTCACCTAAAAACGTTCACAACTTACTAAGAAGTACCTAATTGCACTAATCTCTCATCATTGCACTTTGGAAAGGTGTCAAGGGAGATTTCATTGTCTTCATCATTTTATTTCAGTATGATTTTCAAATATTATGACAAGGAACAAACTCTAACATTTTCCTTGAAGTGTGCTACTAGAATTTGAAAATTGGTGCTGTAGACTGACGCTGCGAACTGGCTGTAGAAGATTGTTCAAGATTGGATGCCTCCCTCTAAGTCCAACACAGGTTCACAAAGCACCATCATAAATTCAGACATATCAGAAGTCGTAGTAGGTTTATCAGAGGTTTTCAAGGCTTATTGCATGGTTTTGGTATCAATTGAGTTGATTTGGCATGAAACAGACACCTACAGGAAAGTTCACAACACTTGCTGTCAAAGGCACTGCGAACTGGTAATTTGGGACAGTTTGTAGCAATCAACACACATCAGAGTCATGTTTTGATCATAAATTTTGAATTTTGATATGGGTTCTTCTGAAATTTGGTGTGGAGAAGCACCATATTTCCATTGAATTTCTGACAAAAATCAACCCCACATAGTTCTTAGTTTGGGAGAAAAGTGAAAATGATCACCTACACGAAAGTTCGTAGTGCATGCTATCAAAGGCCCCATGAACTCTAACAATTTGATAAATCTGAGTTGTAGGAGGGATGCCACCTGTCTGAGGGGGTTCAAATGGTTTCCTAGGAGGTAGTTGGACATGAGGTACATGTGTTCTATCACCAAATCAAGCAACATGACCCATTTCAAAAGGCATTTATCACTATAGACAAGATCCAAAAAAATAGAAATTTGTTATGTTTTTGTTGGAATATTTTGTAATAGACTCCTAAATGGAGGAGGATCCTATGTAGCTCATTGGTTTCGACCTCCTTAGAGTAGAGAGAGATCATTCACTATATATGAAGTGGATTTTGATAAGGAAATGGTTGGATTAATGATCCAAGAGAGGAGAAATATGGAGGAGCAACTTAGCTACTCATTTATAAGCCCGAGGGCCTGTTGTAATTAACATTTTTTCCATTAAAGATTCATGAGAGTTGTTTATCGGTTTTTCTTATTTGCTTTCCCATTTCTTTGTTATCTTCTTGATTGGATACATTGTAGGTTTTGACGATCAAAGGTTGCCTTTGATTAATGGATCCCTGAGAAGCAAAGGATCTGTTGTAGATGGCCTGTTAATGATTGTTTTTGTTCAAGCATTTTTCAATCTATTCTGCAGAGAGGATCTCTATTTAGTAGACATTCTTCTTTTGTTAATTTTCCTTTCTTCTAATCATCATCATATAAGCTATTAAACTGATATTTATCTTGATTGCCTTTAATCTGCAGAGTGGTTTTGACTCCATGCCCAATGGTAGATCACTGACCTACAGTCAGACCATATCCCTCTTTCTTGTTCTTTCTTGCTAATCCACCCAATTTAAATTGATTTAATTTTTCAAATTCTGATGGGTATTAGGCTTGTTCTTCAAGTTGCCTAAGAACAACTTATAGTGATAACATTTTTGGCGCCTTTTCCAGGGACGAATTTGAAGATCTTCTTTGGGTTGTATGACAAAGATTATTACCAGTTCTTGATGGTGAGAAAGGATTGGTGACATAACAAACTGCATACCTTTTCACTTGGCAAATGCACTCCATGAAGAAATAATATTTTGGTGATTTCACTGATTCAGGATGACAAAGGCCATGGAGGCTATCTTGGCATGAAGGTTTGCACCTCTCAATTTTTTAGCTGTCCTTGGTTTTCCAAATCTAGTGCCTCCAACGTCAGAATGGATGGATTACCTTCCTACTTTAAAATAAGATAAGGGGGGAAATCATGCTCAACATCTCATTACATTTAATCAATGCATGGATTAGCTAGACATACATCATGAGAATATGTTGATGAAAATGTTCATGTACCATTTAAAAGGCGATGCACGAGAATGGTATTTTTCGCTGTCTGCTTCCAACATATGTTCCTTGAGATATTTTCATGCTGTGTTCAATGAACACTATAAAAGGTACTTTCCACATGAAATGATTCTTGAAGATTGCTGTGAAAAATCTAAATCTCAAGATCAAAAGACAATATATTTTTCCTCTTATGATGAACTTTATGCAGGTCTTGTTGAAACAAAAATTAAAGAAGAGTTAGTTTGTGAAGAAAACATTTTCAACTCTTTTATTAAAGAGGAGCTTGAAAAAGATGGTCATAATCTACAATTTTTTGATCCCTTGCATTTATCTTTCATACTGCATGTTCAAGATAATTGTTTTTTAAAGGAGGAATCATTAGATCTTGAAATAAGTGATAGTCATGTGCAATAAAAAATTGATCATGAAATGGTTGAAGAGATTTTTCAAGATCAAAAAATAGTAGATCATGTTAACCACTGTTTATGACATACTTGAAGTTGAACAAACTCCATTTGCTGGTTATGAAAAAGAGAAAGTGTCTTTTCAACAAAATTTTGTTGCAGGATCATACAATGATCCCATCATTGAAAAAGATTATGAGCATATTTCTCAAGTTATATCCCTTAATGGTCCACCTTTGTTTGATCAATATGGAGACAGTGATGTTGAAGACCAAGAATAGCCACTATTTTGTAAAGATAAAAGATTTAATATTTTTAATCATGAGTCAAAAAGATCTCAGGAGAGGCGGTGTAGTTCCAAAAGGAATATGCTAGATTTCTTCGGTCATAGAGAACAAGTTGAAGATTGCCTTGCATAACATTAGTTAGATGAGAATGATTGGTCAAATAAATTACTCCAACAACTATCACCGGAGATCAACAAGTCTGCATTCACCATTTTTGTACTTGAATCTACAACAAATATTGAACAACATGTGATTAACAATGATGTCAACCTACAACAATTTTCAGTTTTGCAGACAAATCAAATTGGAGAATATCTAATATTGATGCAATTCCCTTTCTTGGATCAACTGGAGGTTTTTTATAAGTTTCAGGATCCAATAGTATCCTAGATGGATTTGTCATTTCCACAATTCCCCAATGCTGCAAGTTTTGGCATCTAATCAATTTGCAGTCGTGAGTACATGTTTTTTGTGGAATTTTTGGTGTTCATGATACACTCTCTTCATGTCTTATTACTTAGCTACAAACAAGGATTACATTTCATCAGTCAGATGCTTTTATGGTTTCATTGGAAAGATGATTACACTTGATCAAGCAACAATTCAGTTGATTGGAGTAGGATTAGGAGTGCACATAAATAAGATTTCCATGCAAGTATTTGGTTTTTAGTTTGAGTACAACATTCAATTTGCATTTGGTTTGCAACAATATGTTTTGGTTTCAGAATAAGTTGCAGAAATTTGGAAGGAGGTGAAGGACTCCTAGCCCAATGGATAAGGCACTGGAACTCCATATTCTTTGAGCCTCACATGGAGGTCTCCATCCCCTGTGGAGCCAGATGTTAGCACATAGGATGTGTAGGGGTAAAGACACTTTGGTTTTGTCTTGTTTTGAGTCATAGGGTTTTTAAGCCTTAGGCTTCGGGTTATTTTTCATGTAGTAACTCAATTCTTTGATTTTTCCATAAGCATAGTCTTGTTTTAGTCTTGGTTTAGAGCCTTAGTATCATGGTATTATTTATGATCATGAACACAATAAGGGTCCATATGGGTCATAGTCTTAGTCTAAAAAAACATCATCATCATGATATGTCTTGTCTCAAAGATGTACATAAGTTTCCATTATGTCATTTTCCAACTGTTTAGAGGTCAAGTCATAGTTCAGATCGATTTGCTGCCAACTCACCTAGAAACTTTCATAGCACACTAAGAAGTACCTCATTGCACTAATCTCTCATCATTGCACTTTGGAAAGGTGTCAGAGGAGATTTCATTGTCTTCAACATTTTTATTCAGTATGATTTTCAAAGATTATGACAAGGAACAAACTCTAACAGTTTCCTTGAAATGAACTATTGGAATTTGAAAATTGGCACTGCAGACTGGCGCTACGAACTGGCTATAGAAGATTGTTCAAGATTGGATGCCTCCCTCTAAGTCCATCTCAGGTTCACAAAGCATCATCACAAATTCAGACATACCTGAAGTTGTAGTAGGTTTATCAGAGGTTTTCAAGGCTTCTTGCATGGTTTTGGCACCAATTGAGTTGATTTGGCATGAGACAGGCACCTACAGGAAAGTTCACAATGCCCGCTGTCAAAGGCGTTGTGAACTAGTAATTTGGGACAGTTTGTAGCAATTAGCACACAATAGAGTCATGGTTTGATCATAACTTTTGAATTCTGATCCAGGTTCTTATGAAATTTGGTGTGGAGAAGCACCGTATTACCATTGACTTGCTGAAAAAAAATCATCCCCATCTTGTTCTTAGTTTGGGAGAAAAGTCAAAATAATCACCTACAGGAAAGTTCATAGCACATGCTATCAAAGGCGTTGCGAACTCTAACAGTTTGATAAATCCGAGCTGTAGGAGGGATGCCACCTGTTTGAGGGAGTTTGAATGGTTTCCTAGGAAGTAGTTGGACATGAGGGAGATGTGTTCTATCTCCATATAAAGCATCATGACCTATTTCAAAAGGCATTTATCACAATAGGCAAGATCCAAAAAAACAAGAATTTGTTATGTTTTTGTTGGAATCTTTTGTAACAGACTCCTAAATGGAAGAGGATCCTATGTATCTCCTTGGTTTCAATCTCCTTAGAGTAGAGAGAGATCATTCAATATGTATGAAATGGATTGTTATAAGGAAAGGGTTGGATTCATGATCTAAGAGAGGAGAGATCTACAGGAGCAGTTTAGTTGCTCATTTGTAACCCCGAGGGCCTGCTGTAATTAGCATTTCTGCCATTAAAGATTCATGAGAGTTGTTTATCATCTTTTCTTCTTTTCTTTCCCATTTATTTGTTATATTCTTGATTGAATATATCGCATGTTTTGAGGATCAAAGGATGCCTTTGATTAATGGATCCCTCCGCAACAAAGGATCTAATGTAGATGGTCTATTAATCATTGTTTTTGTTCAAGCATTTTTCAATCTATTATGCAGAGATGATATCTATTTAGTAGACATTATTCTTTTGTTAATTTTCATTTCTTCTAATCATCATCATATAAGCTATTAACCTCATATTTAGCTTGATTGCCTTCAATCTGCAGAGTGGTTTTGACTCCATTCCCAATGGTAGATCACTGATCTATAGTCAGACTGTTGCCCTCTTTCTTGATCTAAAGTCCCACAATAATCAAATTGTATCCAATTTGTAATTTTTACACTTATTGGTAACATGTCCTCATGCAATTGAGACAATATGTCGAGTAAATTAAACAAAATCCCCGATTTTCAGAGAAAAATATTCCAAAACATACAACTTGCAGTAACATTCAATTATAATGATTGTCAGTCATCAGTTAAATTGTTGTCATCGCTCGAGCTGAGTGCATGCCTCATTTCTTCATCATTTGTAGGTGTTATTGTACTTTAGTTTTTTAACATAATGTTTTCTTCATTAGCTTGTTTTTTATATTCCACTTCTTCATATTCCATCTACAAATATATAATTAAACTGTAATGAGTATATCTACATTTATATATAGCATAATATACATGATTGTGTAAATAAAAACACACACCTTAGCATCAAGTCTTCATAAACAATACACATTTTTTCGAAACCATGCTTTATGCATTCTCTCAAAATCTCCTATGTTGGCTGCATTCCATACTTTGCTTCTTGCATGTTTAATATGACATGACAAATCACAGTTAATATAATCATTACAAATTTTCTTATTTCTCCATTAATTATAAAACAAGGGAAGTTAAACAAGATATCTACTTACAAATTGTTCAAGTAAAACTTTTTCTTCTTCAACATATACTCACAACCCATACTTAACCCAATGTTTATCACTTCATGCATTGGATCTTCTTTGTATGTTAGCAACTACTAGAAGACATCCATGGAAAAGTGTAAATTAATTATTTAAATATAAATATCACAACAAACATGAAATCCTAAGAAAGGCCAAAAACATAAATACTCACAAAGTTTGTTATCAACCCTTTTATTCCTTGTTGTCGTGTCTGATGTGTTGAATGAATTCTATTTTTATTTTATTTTCTACAACAAAACAATTGAAAAACTTGCTGATATGGATTGTAATAGGTATATTCTTTTTGAATATAAAAGTTTTTTTTCTCCAAAAATAAAAATAAAAAAATGAAAATTAGTATTTCACGCAATAATTAAATTCAATGTACAGAAAATAATAAATAAATGATTACATATCTTTGATGAACATTGTAGTTGGGATGACTCCTCTTGCAACACAATTATGCTCATTTATTTTACCATTTTCTTCTACACTTTTTTGGACATCGCTATCGACATGTCTTGGTTTTCCCCTTGGAATTTTCAAAATCTCCCAGAAATAAAAAACTAGAAAGCATCAGATATAAAATTATGTAATCTAAAAAAGAAGAAGATCTCGGTACATATAGTAACTTAATACACACCAGGGCGTAAACCATATTTATCCACAATTGATATATATATATATATATATATAATGTCATTGTGAAATTGAAAATGTTTTACAATTTTTTGTATTCAGCCCGTGCTTTATGAATTAAGAAAAACATGAATTCCTAAGTATTGTTTATTACACACCGTCAACTTGTGAACNCAGAAATAAAAAACTAGAAAGCATCAGATATAAAATTATGTAATCTAAAAAAGAAGAAGATCTCGGTACATATAGTAACTTAATACACACCAGGGCGTAAACCATATTTATCCACAATTGATATATATATATATATATATATATAATGTCATTGTGAAATTGAAAATGTTTTACAATTTTTTGTATTCAGCCCGTGCTTTATGAATTAAGAAAAACATGAATTCCTAAGTATTGTTTATTACACACCGTCAACTTGTGAACAAATTTAAGACATGGTGGTTTCCATATAAAAAAATGAGATTTTTCCATTTTAAACTCAACGATGCCCTTTGTAAAAAATGTGCCTTGGTGCTTATCTAGGTAGAATGCGCACTGCCGACTATGAAAATGATTTTTTAATATTATTTCTAATTTAAATTAAGTGGCGTTGTTTACATACAAATACACACCGATGCTCTTACTATGTACAGAGCTCACTGGTCGCCACAAATGCGCTTAAAAAAAAAAAAAACGACACGACGATTTGGGATCCATTGCAATGAGTGGTTTATTTTCAATAGATAGGAAACACCGATATATAAATAAACAAACCCTATAAAAAATATTTCTTAAAAAAAATTCTCCTTGTGAAATATAGAAAAAGATAGCAAAATAATAATGAGGAAATTAGGGCTTCCAATACTGAA
>SNQJ01S0211895.1:16187-30008 GCA_010110895.2 Picea sitchensis | reverse complement strand
AGAGAATCCATAGGAGACCATTAAGAAACATAAAACAAAATTGGGGACCCCCAAGGTATATGGCCAGAATATAAACAAATCGAGGAAATTGAGGCTCAATATTCGAGTCATGGTGGGGCTAAAGGAGGGATCCAAAGGCTACATAAAACGTAGCATGGGAACCAAACGACCATCCAGGTGATAAATAGGGAACCAATGAAGGGTAGGAACTACTAAACCAGGTATGATATGTAAAAAAAGTGGCTAAGGTCATAATTTCCTGGGTTCAAACCTAAGTCATAACACTGGTAGTATGGATGGTTAATAATTCAAAGAGGAAAATGCAGGGAAAAACCTATCCCTATATTCCAAGTTAGAAATATATACCTCAAGTGTAATGGATGTCACCATATTCATAAAAAAATCCCTAGAATCCTTTCAAGCACTTTTAAACTAGATTCCAAGGTCAAAATGCATATTGAAATCTCAAAAAAGAAAATATATTTTAGATTTTTGGGATATGATAAAAGCACTCACACCACACACCTGTGTACAAGGAACTATACATTTGAATGTTTTACACAAAGTATATCCCATTAAAATGCTTGGGTGAAGGATATTTTTCATAATTGAGGATATCATGATCCATTCTTGGCATCATATGGTGAGCCATGTTGGGGCTAGGCCACACAGGAAGGAATTTTTTCATATAAATATACTCATTGTGAGTAGTCTTGTGAGCCAGGGAAGCTCCTTGATGGGATCCATCAAGACATGAAGGAAGTACAAAACATGAATATTTGAGGGAAGGGTAAGTATATAATTCGGTGGCAAGTTCCATAAACAATATCTGAGGCAGAAAAGGGTCAAGAATGGGAGGGCTACTAGATTCCCCAGCCAATGCCCATAGTCTCAGATTAAGAATCATCATGTCAAATCTCATCGATTCTGAATTAGGAGAAGATGATGGATGTGTCATCTCATCCTTTGGATTTTATATGGAAGCCATGACTTATAGGATAACCTCTTCTGAAGGAAACTCAATATCTAGTAAATCATGTGAACGCAGAGAATCAACAACCCACTTGGGTGGAGTAGGCTAATTACACTCTAGATGAGGATGGAGGTGTTGGCCAGTATCACCAGATGTTATGGGATTATCGGAAATAAAATATAGATCAGGGTTAGTTTCATGGATGCTCCATATGATTCAACATCCTCAGAATGAGGTACCATCCAAGTATCAAAAGACTCAAGGGATCCACTCGTAAATTACAAAATCATATTGATAGGAGATATGTGTGCAGTGGGAGATGGAAGTGGAAGAGGAAATTGTTATAACCTTAAATTTCACCAGACATGCATACCTAGAATCAGGCCATCTAACTTGTTATCTTTTCCAAGCCATCACTGAACAACTCTTCTAAAAACCATTGTTTTGAAGGTGTATGTGCCCTGCACCATTACTGCCTGCATACACACACTTGTTGAGCCACTACAACCTGTGTACACTCACATAATATCGCAAAAAATGAAAATTGCAAAGGGATATGGGTTTTTGAGCCATTAATTAACCATTTGACTACCCATATCCAGTCACCCCAATCGTTACTATCTCTTTTGGCCTATAAAAGAAGGGGTTGGGGTCCCATTCCAAAGGGAAGAATGAGAGAAAAGAAACTATGCCCATTTTATCATTCCTCCTTTGCCCCAATTACAAGCCCTTGCAATTTCCCTAGAGAAGAAGATGTGGAAGTAGTTGGTGCATGGTGAAGAGGATCCCAGGACCAAGTTCAAGGAGGGGTGTCGGTCTCATGTTGTAAGTGACATTTTGTGAGATTAATATAAAGAAGTAGTTTTTTCGTCCCGCCAAATGATGTCTTAAATATTTATGATTTGTTTACATTTCTTGTTTATGATGTCTAACCCACTAATCCATATATAGAATGCATGCTTTTAGTTTCTTGTTTGTCTTTTGATGAATGCAGGTCATCCCTGGGAGGATATTTGCAGTCGGGAAACAACCAAGCGCAAAGGAATCGACATCGGACGCGAAGTTTAAGGTAGGCCTACTAGATCCCTCTTTCTTGTATTTTATGTATGATTGTGGGGTAATGTTGGGATAATGATTAAAAGTAGGAGACTTTAGATGGTTATCTCTACCTACACTTTAGAACCTTGGTGCAGTCCTTAGAGGGGTTTTCCCGCTATCGCATAATTGACGACCATACTGGGGATGCCTCTAGGGTCTTTGGGGATATTTCTTTTTGGGTACTTTGAATCAATTTATCTATTGTTTTATGAGTTTCTGCAAGCTTTTGCATCTTTAAGGGATGATGGTCTTCCATACCAGTACTCCCTACATGTGTTGGACTGTTGGTTTTCATTTTTTTTTTAGGCGTTACAGAGGTGTATGCTGGTTGTTGAAGTGTCAGTAGCGTGCCTGTGTTGAGAATTATTTTTTAAGGAGAGGTAGTCATCCTCTTCCCTATAAAAAGTCACACTTCTTAGGGGTTTTCTTGATCTAGTCCTGGTCTCTATTATAGAAGTCTATAGCCTGGGTTTGACTTCAGCATAGATTCTTCTTATCAAAATATTTCTTGTGTTTTCTTTAATAAGGGTTTTAGACAAGTTTGTGAGTCTGCTTTGATATGCCTGTTTGGTACTGTTAGTGACTACTTGTGATCTGTGTTTGGGCCTGAATTCATTTCTTGGTCTTGACTTGTCATCATTTTTCCCTTTTTTTCTTTAGAAGAAAAGAAAACAATTCATTTTCAAATTTCTTGTTTTGAAGTATAAAACGATAAAAAAAATCTTTCATTTCTTTATTTGGTAAAGTAGTTTAGGCTAGTTGTTTCATTTACCAAGGAAAAAGAAATTTGTCTCAAGTTATTTACTTGAATTCTTAGGACATTAAGTAGTTCATAGTTGATCAAAATCTTGTTTCAAGATTTTCTTTTCAGAGATCTGAGAAACATAGTTACGAAAAGTTTGGTGAAAGAGTTTTAATTTGGAAAATCTTTATTTGTGGAGTAGTTTGTTTTCAGTTTCATCTTATGATATTTTATTTCATCTCTTAAAGAACATCATTAGTTTCACTTCCGTTCCTATTTCCTTAATAAAAACACTAAAATTAATGCTTAATTAAAAGTTATTAGACTTTGTGTTTGTAGAGTCCATCAATTTAGTCTAGGCTAGAGCCTTGATTTAGGATTGGAGAGGAAACTCTTCAAGGCTACAAAAACAAACATAAGAGTCTATGCTAGGGAGTGCTTGAAAGTCTAGTAACTTTTAAAGTTATTCGGGACTCCCCTCTAACACAAGGGCTAAACATGAGGTTGTGTAAGGAAAGGTAGCAAAGATAATCCCTCCAAATCTGGACCAAGCATAGTGGGGAACGAATATAGAGGGATTGTCTAGGGATTTCATTGATTTCATTTGCCACGGAGCTTCGTGGGTCTCAAATCTATTTGAGGTCCTCAGTAATATTCCATAACACTTTATTTCAATACCCTTGATAGGTTTCGGGCTTGACACCTTTCTCATTGCGGTCCACCTAACTATCAACTATACCCACCTGGTGACTGTTCGTACGTTGGCAACCTAGTTGCCTTTATCTTAGGGACTTACACAGGTGACTGCATGGGTATACCACGGTACCTAGGGTAGACATCAAGCCATGATTTGTAGAGTATACCTGGAGGGTGCTTCTGTATTCAAGTTTCACTTTCACCGGTAAGTTTCTCTAGTGTTGGTTGTTGTAACTGTTCTTCCAACTAGCTAGTAATATGCTTGTCTTATTTCATAGGAGATTTTTCTAGTGTGTGTTGGTTTTTTAATGATTATAGAAAGCCCTAGTGTTTCATTGATCTTCTCATATAGTGGAGGATTAGGAGCTCTACCGGTCATGAAGCCTTTTTGGCCTACCTCTGGTTGATCTTGAGCCACCCCCACCACTACTATGCTGAAAACTAGAACAGCAAGGGTATTTTGAGGCGACTGGGTTACAGGAAACTATGCCTGACTCATCTCCAAGAGGAGAACATTTGATTCCAAAGGAAACAACCATTTCTGACCTCAGAGTGGAAGATCTTCATCTGTATAACCTTCCAATCACTTATCTATCGGTTCCCATCATCGTACACGCTCAACCTTACGAGCGTCAGGTAGTGTCACAAGCAACAATGGAAACAAATGTTGCTACTTCTTTAGGGAATACTCATATTCCCTCTACGACTGTCACTACAGGGGGTGTGCCACCTCCTAACCAACCATCGTCAGTCTAGACCACTATTGTCTCGACTGCCTCTACCTCGGGCAATGGTCTGATTCCATCTATCGTGGTGATCACTGCTCCTTTCACCCAGAGTGTGACAAAACCTCCATTCTCATACGGGATGTCTAGCTTTGGTACGAGCACTGTCCTTTCCTACTCCACTCTATAGACTTTAGGTCTTAGGGCAGGGAGCTCCAACGGTCCTCTACAAGGATCCATGGGTGGCACTTCATCTCCCCATAACGCTTTCCCTTATGGAGGGGTTCATATACCTCCTTCATCCCCTTCGCTCGGCGGTTCTCACCAGCACTTTGTTGGGTCGAACATAAACTATAGTTCGTTTGGAGTAGGTAGTCAAGGACTTCCTTCTTATAGCATGCTGGTAGGTTAGACATCATTCTCTTTTCTTGGTGCATTTGGTAACAACTCATTCTCATCAGTTGTCATCTCGGTTGAGGGCAACACCAGTTATGGACAACAAAATCCTATGCAAGGTACTATTCCTGCACAGGGGGGAAACTTAGGAATTTCTTCCTCACAAGAACCTTGGAATCCGTGGTAGGGGTCAGTTCCCTTGTCAGGGATGTCAACCAGGGGAAACCCCTTCCATAGCCAATGGAACCCTAGACAAGGTTCAACACCTATGCCCGTCATATCAGCAGGGGGAAACCATTCCCAAAATCCTTGGAATGTGATTCAAGCCCATCCCTTTACGTCCTATTATGGGATTCAACTGATGACGTCTCAACAAGCGAATAATCCTTACACTGGTCACATCCATGGTTATTACCAGAACCCTGGCTAGAAACCTAAATTTTCCTGGCAACCTCGTGCCAGCCAAACTCTAGGCTCCTTTTTCCCTAGTTATAATCAACAACCCAAATTACCATTTCTGTCAACCCTTCACTTACCAGACTTGACAAGGTTATTAAATGACCCCATCTATCACGATCTACAATGGCCTCCGATGCTGACCAAGTTTCCTTCGGACATTCTAAATTTCAAATCTAAGCCTAACGAAGATCCATGCAATCATGTGACTACCTTGCATTTATGGTGCTTGTTCAACTCTTTGAGAGACTACTCCATTCAGTTGTGTTTGTTTCAATGCACTCTCATCGGGAGTGCTACAAAATGGTACATTGAGCTCGACTACTCAAGATACTCTTCCTTTGACGAATTGGCAATGGATTTCTTAAACCATTTCCAATTACCCGTGAGATACGATGCCGACTCTGAATTGTTGTCCATCTTTGAGTAGACAAAAGATGACCATATCTTAGATTACATCTGAGAATGGAGACACCAGAAGAGTTTAATAAAAGTACTAGTCCCATCAACATTACTGCTTGAGTGGTTCCCTAAGTCTTTGGTACCCCAGTTATCTAAATACATTGCAACCTCGGGGGTCTTTTCAGAAGAAGAAGAGATAATGAGAGCTCAATAGCTAGAGTTGATTTACTCTGAATCTGGTTCACTTTATGAAGTTTTTCCAGATGCACTGCAATCGATACTTGACAAGACCAGATAGAGATCTACACCACATTTCGATGGTATTGTAGTTTCAGTGCAAACGAATCCCACTGATCAGATGTCGAATCAATTGTAGCAATTGTCAATACAGCAGAGCGGCCAACTAGACCATTGGTTCGACTAATCCCCCTACTCAAACATCAGATGTACACAGTGTGCAATCCACAAACTCGAAGGCCACCCAACAACCCGACAGAAAGAAGAAACAACGAAAGAAGGGTAAGGGGGATAAGAAACCTACCAATAATGCTAGCAAGGGAAACATAGAAAATAAGAATTCAAAGTATGTGTGTAATCTTTGGACGAAATACCATCCGACTCATGAGTGACCTCGGCTTACGGAGGCCCAGGAGTTATTAGCACAACAATAGCCTGTCGCGTTAACAAATCCATTTCCACATGGGCATAGTTTATCTCAAGCCTCTTCAAGCATGGAAGGGGCCGGTCAGGGACCCCCTCCGTCTTCGAGTAATCCTTCATCCATAAATATGTACATGATGAAAGGTAGCATTGACATAATGACTAGGACACGCAACTACGGAATGCCAAACACCTCTGAGAAGGGTAAATAAGATGGAAACCCATCTCTTACTCTCCATATTGAGAAGACATTGGGTGAAACAATGACACGCATTGCCAAAGGTGCATTCAAGAAAGATTCCCACAACCCAAACGGAAGGGCCACCCATAACTACTCTATGGCAGAGGATTTTTCACAAACCCCTTATGCAATGTCAACTTTGGAAGTACTCCAGAGCTGCCCTTCCCATAGAAAGGCTCTATTAGAAGCCTTAGAATATACTGAGAATTGTAATCCGGGAACGATCATGCTTGATACGATCAACTTAAAACCTTGTCTTCCTTACCACATAGCGTTTTAGATAGTAGTGGCTTACACCACGAAAACGTTTACTAGAAATATTTTATACACGTTATTTGATGAGGGCACCTTGACATGTGTGACGTATTTGGCATGTTGGAAGGCCATTAGCCAACCTGTTTTGTCTCCATCACCTACTCTCCTTACCTCTTTCAACAGTTGTTTGTTCCGACCACATGGAATCATCCCCTCTTTTCATGTGCAATTAGGGGGGAAGATTGTGTGCATCGAGGTTGAAGTGGTCGATGCATATCTGGACTACAATATCTTGTTAGGAAGGAGTTGGAACTATTCTATGAAAGCAGTGCTCATGACAGTTTTCTGAGTCTTGTTGTTTCCACATGAGGGCTGGATCATGTCCATTAATCAGTTATCCTTCTCCCATCCCGACCCTTTATCAGGGGTATCCACAGTCCCGATGATTGATAACCCTTAGCCCATAATCATCAACATAGGGATTGGTTTGTGCCCACCTTTGATGGGTACTTTTGATTACCTACCTCCAACCGACAATTTCCATTACATATCGACTATCCCCGACCAGCCTAGGGCCAAAATATTTCAAATATCATTGTTTCGCATGACTTACTTTAACAATCCTTGGAATCTTCCTTCCCCATTAGATACAATGGAAGGGACAGGGTACCATGGCATGGCCATGCCTTTGTCCACGATAGAAATTGCGTACTCTATAGTCCAACAAGCTTCCACCGACCCCGATCCGACTCCCACACATTAGTTAGATACAGTTCTTGAGCCTATTTAGGGTCAAAGTTCCCTCACTGATACTGATTCTTTAGACTTGGTTTTGCAGACAAGGCGATTATTTAGGAAATGACTAGTCCAAATAGACCCTGGGATGATCTCCATCACATATCTTATTTCTCCCAGAGTTAAGAAGAATTGAAGCAGGAGAATTAACTCTGACTACGATTGAAGATAGGGATTGTCCTATCATTCCTTTGGCTACGCACATTGTTTGTGCTGAAGGAAATATTAAAACCATCGCTAAAATGATACCTATTGATATCTCCATAATCCCTGGCATCGTGGAGAATATCTTCGTCGGAGCAGATTTCTCCCCCGAGGAGATTCGAATATACAAAGATTTATTTAAATAATTCCACGACGTGTTTTCCTTTTCTTACGAGGAAATGTCAGGCATATATCCAAGAATTGTTGAACATGAAATCACGACATATCCTGATTCCAAGCTAGTCCGGGAGAAGCTTCATCCAGTTAATCCCATGAAAGTAGTAGCTATTAAGGTTGAAGTAGAGAAACTACTCAAAGCTCATTTCATCTACCCCATCCAATTGACTCAATGGGTGTCAAATATCATGCTAGTCAACAAAAAATAGGGTATGATTCGCGTATGTATGAACTTCCATGATTTGAACAAGGCTTGTCTAAAGGATACTTTCCCCATGCCATTTATTGACCAGATAGTTGATGAATGTGCAGGTTGTGAGGCCTTTTATTTAATGGATGGTTTTTAGGGATACAATCAGATACAGATCAAACTCGAAGACCAACACAAAACTACTTTCATTTGTTCGTGGGGTACATTCGCTTATCAAAATATTCCTTTTGGTCTGAAAAATGTTGGAGTGAATTTTCAACAGGCCATGCCTTTTTCTTTCCATGACCTCAAACACATAGTCTAGGATTATCTTGATGATTTAGCGTCACGATCTCACAAGAGAGATGATCATCCCGCACACCTCTGACTTATCTTTGAGCGATGTCACTACTACCAGATTCGCTTGAATCTAAACAAATGTAGTTCTTGCGTCACATCGGGTTGTCTTCTTGGTTTCATAGTTTCAACAATAGGGATCATGGTCGATCCTCGAAAGGTTGAGGTGATAGTCCAGTTGCCTCCCCCATGCACAATCCCTCAGCTTCAGATTTTACATGGAAAAGAAAACCTTTTACGGATTTTCATCGCAAACTATACCGAGATCGCAAAGGGTCTCATGCATTTATTGAAGAAGGACATTCCTTTCCATTGGGATGAGTTCACTCAGTGCTCTTTCGAAGCGTTGAAACGCGCCCTCACGTCCACCCCTCTGCTTCAGCCACCCAATTATAATAAAGATTTCTTATTGTACTTGGCCACTGTGGAGTCGACCATCGGTATGGTCTTGGTTCAGGAGGATGATTTTCTCTTAGAATACGTGATTTATTACCTGAGTTGAGGCCTAGTTGGACCGGAACTCAATTATTCCCACATTGAAAAACTTGTGTTGGAAGCAGTCCATGCTGTCCAACGGTTCCTTCATTACATCTTGTTTCGCAAGACTACCATCATTATCATTGTGAATCTGTTTCAATACGTGTAATTGGAAAAAAGATCAGTAGATGTATAGTTATCCTCCAGGAATTCGACTTGGATTTTTCTTCGGCGAAATCCAAAAAGTTGTTGGTCTTCGTGGAACTCATTTCATAACTTCTAGTCAAATCAGGTGATGTTATACCCGAAGAGTTTCCTATAAAAGGGGACATGTTTTTTATCACATCTTTCGATCCCTAGTACGGAGATATACTAGTCTATATCCATACTTTGAAGTGCCCCACCTCTGCTTCTCATGATGAGCGTCGTCATATACGCCATCAAGCCAAGAAATATCTCATACTCGAAGACACTCTGTATAGTCGAGGTGTAGATTGCATCCTTCACCGGTGTCTCACTCGTGAAGAAGTGGAAATCATTCTTAACAATTGCCACACTGGAGCATGTGGCGGTCATTTGTCTGGGTTGGCATCAATCCAAAAGATTCTACAATCCGGTTACTTTTGGCTGACATTAATCAAGGATTGTGTTGAATCGGTCAAGAAGTGCCACCCCTGGTGGATATTCTCTCGGAAGATGAGAGCACACCCCGCTCCCATGTTTCCCGTCATCACAGTTGGTCCCTTCACCAAGTGGGGGATTGATTACACTGCATGCAACCCTCCTTCTACAAGGGGGCATTGTTATATCATCGTAGCAATAGACTACTTCACAAACTGGGTCAAAGCTATGCCAACATTTAAAGATGATGGTGAGACAGTAGATCTCTTTTTGTTTAACCATATAATAGCAAGGTTCGACATCCCGAGAGAGATTGTCACTGACCATGGCAGTCACTTTCAGAACAAATGATGTCTGAGTTAACATCAAATGTTGGGTTGAGGCAAGAAAATTCGTCACCCTACTACCCACAAGTGAATGGCCAGGTGGAAGTTGTGAATAAATCCCTTAAGACTATCCTACAAGGAACGATCAATTTGTCCAGTTCAAAATGGCATTTGATGTTGTACTTGATATTATGGGCCTAACGAACATTTGTTAAGACTGCGACCGGTTTCTCACCTTTTCAACTCGTTTATGGGCTAGAAGAAGTCTTTCCTATAGAGTTCCATATACCCTCTCTAAAATTTGCAGTACATTTATTGCCAGACACTTTACTGCTTGAAGAACATTTATTATATCTTGAGCAGATCAATGAGCAACATCAGGATGCAGCCTTGGCTAACAAGGCTTAGAAACAAAAGGTCAAGTGTCAGTATGATTGGTTCATCCATCCTCGTATTTTCTCTGAAGGCGACCTTGTCCTAGTCTATGATCAAGATAAGGACCCCCTGGGGGTAGGCAAGTTCAAACCCATGTGGTTCGTACCTTTCATCATGAAGGAGGTTCTAAATAAGGGCGCTTATCATCTGGTGGAATTTGAGGGAAATTCTTTGGAAGAGCCTAGAAATGGGCTCTATCTCAAGAGGTATTACTCATAGGTGGGTCACCTTGGATGACTTCTTGTAACATATGTATAGTCTTATACATTTTATTTTTATTTTTTGTCTTTTTGGTTTCATGGACGTGTCATTTTTTATGTCATCTTTTTCACTGTGGCGGATGTCAAATGAATCATAAGTGTTCATTGGATTTGTGGACAATGTTAACCGACACACTCAGAGGCTTGCTTCCATAGCTTGGGTGATTTTCACACCTCAGGTCCAGCTGCTATCTTCAGGAGGTATATGTTTAGGTGAAGCCACAAACAATGTCACCAAATATAGTGCAGTATTAGAGTTGCTTCATGACACTTTGTCACATGGTTTCTCTTACCTCCGGGTCTACTTAGATGCTCAATTGGTCGTGTCTCAGTTAAATGGGATTTACCGCGTTCACGATCCTACTCTACACTGACGGTTCCTTAGGGTACGTCTCTTAGAACGAAGCTTTGATTACATTACATATATCCATGTTCCTAGGGGATTGAATCAAATCACAGATACTCTAGCTAATCGTGTATTAGATTGGCATATTGCACACATGTAAGGAGAAGCACACACACACACACATGTAAATACATTTGTAAAATAGATGTAATCCATAAGACATAAAAATATGTAAATATCCATATATATAACAAAAATATCAGAGTACATGAGTGGGTGCAAGAGCCTCAAAAATATGTCCAATAAGAGTCATGGGGTTTATGCCCTAAAAAATATACAAAAAAAGTGCTCTCGGCATGTAAGTAGACCAACATAGCTAAGGGTGGGGCTTGTTGGCCCTACCATAGTGAACAATGACATTTCCCAAATGCCAGAAGAGTTGGACCCAGGTCCGTGTCACCCCAACTACATGAGATTTCATCGATGGTGGAAGATCCTCGATCTCCGCCATAGGGACTATACGAGTGACCGCGGTGAGGTTCCTCTCTACCCGTCTCAATACTCTCTCAGCCTCTCCGGCTGGAAACCCCCCTGTTATTGTTATTGGTCTGGTGGTTGCAACTGGTCCTACCTCTAGTTGAGGATATTGCCTAGTCCTTGAGAAGTCTACTGGATACACTAGTCCCACATCGGTACATAACACATACTTAGGTGTCATATACTCCAGTGTACAAAAAATGATATATAGAAAAAGACATAAAAAATAAATAAATTTGAAAAGAAAACTTACCCATGTCTCCTCACTCCGCTTTGGGAGGTACAGGCATGTCAGGATCCCTATAAAATTTGATCCTGGCATAGGGGTAGTCCTCTATTGTCAGAATCTGTCATGACCACAAGTCAAAAAATTTATCATCAAAGGCCTTGATGGTCCTCCCTCCCCCCTCTCGTGGAAACAACATCATCCATCTACATAGCACTGGGAGAGAGGCCTCATTCCCTTGTATAGTCTCTCAAGGACTGAGATTGGGTACCCTCTCAAAGAAAAAGGAACACAAAACAATCCCAAACCTGAATTTTCGGTGCTCCCGTATCCGACACTCTGTTAGTTGTCTCTTCATGCAACCTATCATGGTTGTGATCCAGTAAAAAATCCATGCATTTAGGCATTGTAGTGCACAATGAATGTGCGCCCAGGAAGCATGATGCAAAGTCGTGGATCTAGTGATCCGGCTAATGAGTATAACTATTACTTTGAGTGATACATTTTTGATCTTATGTATAGGCACCTAAGAATCTACTTTCTCAGTACCAGCCTTGCAATGGAGTCCAATCAACTCCTCAATGTTGTGAGGCCTGGGGGGGAAGTACGCAAGTTGACTATATCCCCTCTCCTCAAGAGACCAATTAGGAAGTAAATGTCTTCAGTCGTTGGAGTCAATGAATACCCCTCAAGCATAAATGCCTCAGCGTCAGGATGCTAGTAATCTATCAAAGCATTCAACAACCTGAGTTGTGCCCTCATAAACAGACACTGGAAGAACTTTAACAACCTGCATTGTGATAAAACAATGATAGAAACAGGGAATTCTAAGACAAAAAAATCAATGTCCTCATGCTCCCTCTCTCTCCAATGAACATACATCCTGCAAAATGACAAATTTTGGAGAGTTAAGTCTTGACTTTTTATTTTTACCATTTGTTGAAGGGTGTATGCGGGTTCCCTTGACGACGGTCATGTGTGCATGTGAGCAATTTATCTTCTACCCATGTGTACACGCAAGCTGTGCTTAAACAATCCACGTACATGCAGGGCCAAATTTTTTAAAAGTTAGCACCCCCCCAAAAAACAAAAATAAATGCAAAAATGAAATATGGAAATGCAATAGAGGCTAGTTTGTACTTGCTTGATCCAAGCAGAAGTTCATTTCGTCCACTGAAGCTCCCAAAATAAACTCTTTCGGAAAAGTTTTTTTTTTTTACTTTTGGTCAATTCTCAAGTTACAATGGTGATAATGAGCTACCAACATTCTATTTATAGACTTTTTGGCCCCTTTTTTTCATTTTTTGGACCCTTTTGTCATTTTTTCTAGCTTGAAAATCATTTACTATGGTTCTTGAGTTTCTCGGGGTATGTTATGATAAGTGTTACTTTGGGTATTTGGAAATTTTTTGAGATTTGGGTCATTTTTAAAGGTATTTTGGTAAAAAATTGTTTTTCCAACTTTGTGCATATAAGATAGGATTCCACGTCCACTTGTTGCACCTCGTTGTCTTTTTCGCTTTGCCATAGGATCGATCCCACCGAATTGTGACACAGAACCCTCACTCCTACTCTAGAAGTGTCGTAATTTAGTGGTAGAGCCTACCTTCACATGGATGCCCTAGGTAGATCCTAGTTGCATTTCGGTGTCCATGCCGTCACTAATGACTATAGGCTCGGGAGTCCTTTTTATTTTTTCCTGATTATGAGTTTGAGCCTCATTTGCATGATTCATTATCACTCTTTACCTCACCCTCGGGACTCCCAAAACACAAGGGGTCTTATTTTAAGCCCTTTTCAGACCCTCCAAACATGAAAAGATTGTCGAGCGATCTTGTTTCCTGATCAAGGAATCAAATTTTGCTCAAAAATTCAAAGTGCTCGGAATCACTTCAAACCAGACAAGAGTGTAGGCCTCACCGTTGCGAACCCAACACCACTCGTTTCGTCTCAAACGGACGTCGGGAGCGAGAGATATTGCAATATGTTCGGAAAGTCAAACAGGCAAAAAAGGGGACGCTGACTATACAGTCTGTACAGGCTGACGTGGCAGATCCGTAAGACCGTAGGATGACATGGTATGTGGGGACGTGGAAATCATCTATTCGCTGACAATTGGTTGAATGGGAAGTTGACACGTGGCACTGTTTGGGCAAGTGATTGGGTGCCACGTGGCCCAATCATGGGTTGCCACGTGGCACCCCGATATTTGCTGTTGTTGTTGTT
>SNQJ01S0211895.1:0-14134 GCA_010110895.2 Picea sitchensis | reverse complement strand
TTGAAACCGATTCGATATGGTCCTTTCAAGATTATCGACAAGATTGGTAACAATGCTTTTCATTTAGATTTGCCTCCTTATATGCAGATGTATGCAGTTGTTAATGTTGAGAATTTGAAATTGTATGAGCCTCCATTGATTGATGATCAAGGAGACCATGTTCAGATTCCTTCCATAGATGATTTTTATCCAGAGTATCTTACAGAACTGCAGGAAGACACCATCCTTGACAGGAAAATGCGAACTTCAAAACGAGGAAATGTGGAGTATCTTTGAGTTGGTCTTAAAGGGATGAATCCAAGTAAGGCCAAGTGGATTGAGGTTGGAAGGGTGATAGAACTATACCCTCATCTTCACATAGAATGAAAATAGTCTTTTGGAGGTCCAAAAGCTTCCCAATGGGGAGGTGTGATCAGGGGATCAGATTTTGCTCAAAAATTCAAAGTTATCGGAATCACTTCAAACTAGATGAGAGCATAGACCTCGTCATTGTGAACCCAACGCAACTCATTTCATCTCAAATAGACGTCGGGAGCGAGAGATATTGCAATCTGTTCGGAAAGTCAAACAGGTAAAAAAGGGGACGCTAACTGTATAGTCCGTACAGGCGGATGTGGCAGAGCCGTACAAATGTACGATGACGTGGTATGTGGGGACGTGGAAATCATCTATTGGCTGACATTTGGTCGAATGGGAAGTCGACATGTGGCACTGTTTGGGAAAGTGATTGGGTGCCACGTGGCCCAATCATGGGCTGCCACGTGGCACCCCAGTATTTGTTGTTGTTGTTGTTTGTTAAAATGTATTGGAGTCTGTGGGGTTCAACCCCGAAACCTCCCCACCGCATAGAGCTTTCACAAACTCCGACCAACCAATGGGCTATCATTTATGCCTTGATGTATATACGCTCCAGATTATATTTAAAGTCAAATGTTTGTGTGGTTTGGGTCGCGATCGGGCCGGGGCTTAGCCCCAGCCCTTGGTCGTGCGCTTTTACATATGTGACCCATGGTTATATACTATGGTATGGGAGCGCGTTTCATATATGGTTCAAACATTTGTGTAACCAAATAACTTTCTGCCAAGTGTCATTATATTATTTTCTATGGGATGGAGCCCCATTTTGAAATGTGCGTGGTCCCATGGACCCATATGCCCAACAGCTTGACGGTTGGGGGTTTTAGTTCCGTTAAATGTTCGACGGTTTGCACCATTTTGCGGTTGTGCACGTGTGCTAGGTTTTCACGCTTTAAATTGCGTGTGTACCAGGTTCATTTGACAAGGGTGCGTTTTGTAGATGCAAAGACAACAAGCTTGAAGGGGGGACTTCCAGGAGGCCTAACTTCTTCGTTTTTCGACCGATTGAGGTGCCGAAAAAGCCCAACTAGGGGTTTTTGGATGCTCTGAAGCCATTGGAGCAGTCGATTGGTTAGTTTGAGCATTGTAAGACATGTTTTTGAGCACTTTGAGCAATTAATAATAATGATCCATTGGAAGCTGGACCAGGAGATATAGGCCAAGAGAGGGGTGAACTCCTTTATCAATTGTTGTATTTATGTGCTTATGTTCATTGATTATGCTATTGTCTATGTGTATCTTGCATGAGTAATCCATTAATTTATGTGTTGCAAAGTTGATCCATTTTCTTTTAACACATAACATTTACTTGCAATAATTTCAAGATTTTCAAGTCTTCTTCATTTTTAGATCATTGCCCTTCATGCTCGCCAAACTAAAATTTGAAGGCACATTTTTCCGATAGTAGTTTACCCATTTTTCAGTCTAGATGGTCAAATGAATAAACAAAGATATACTCTAGGAGCCTCGGTTCTCGAGAAGAGTATTCTCAGGTATATATTTACCCCTTTTACGGGCCCGAGGGAATAAATTTATGGAAAAGGAACCCCCATGGAGTCCATAGTTAAGCTCTTTTCAGACTCCCTAAAATTGAAAATATGGCCGAGTGACCTTGTTTCTTCACACTCGTTAAATTGGTCTAGATGAACATCCCTTATGGAGTCCATAGTTAAGCTCTTTTCAAACTCCTTAAATATGAAAATATTTCTGAGTGATATTGTCTTTGTCACACTCGTTAAAATGATTTTGAATAGACATTTGTTCAGTGTTATTTTACCCCTTTTTCAAGATGACTAAAATACCTTCGAAAAAGGTACCCCAGTGGAGTCTCCTTTTACGCTTTTTCAGACTCTCTAAAAATGAAAAACCACCGAGCTTACCTTCTATGGGCTCATTAAAATTACATCGAAGGACATTATCATTGTTTCTTATTAATCGCATTTGAATTCCCACGTCTTTGGCCTAATGCCAGCTCCATGTTGCTCTCAACTGAACCATCTGAAGCATGCCTTATATGCAAGACTTGTAGCACTTTGCCTCTACGTCTTGACACCTTGACCCATGGAGGATTTTTCCTGAGTGTCCTTTCCCTGCATATGTCCCCTTTCTCTGAGCATCAATATGTTCCTTGCGCTTGGAACTAGTATGTCCGCGACACTTGATCCTCCCTTGTAATGTAGAATTCTTTTATTCTTTTTCAAGCTTCCCAAAATGATTTAAAAAGACAAAAAAATCAAATATGCCCCAAAAAGAGGAAGGGAAAAGTATTTTCTTTTTGACAACACAATGAGTCACCCTTGGACAAATCACATCCTTCCGTTTGTTCGCCAAGCTCTGGGATTTAATGTGACCTTAGGAAGTTTTTATCGCTACATAAAGATGTGTCCTCCTACATTTGGTTATCCTTCCAAACATATGGAGAGTTTGTGTTACCTCCTACATCATGAACTTATGTCAATGCCATGATGCATGAGTCTCATCATTTGTCATTCTTTTGTCCAAGGGAAGTTTTACTAAACTTGAGTAGGCCCTTCTGCAGTTTATCTCTTGTCCTCATGCCCAGCCACCCCGAAAGACCAATCAAGTCCTTGCTCAAAATCAATGAAGTTCTTTGCCTGATCACCAAGATCCTCTTGTCTGTTCTCGACGAGCCATCAAAGACCTCTAGGTACGGAAGTTGTACATTGATATTGTACTCATACCCGAGTTTTGAATATTTTGAAGTTGTTTCTCGAGCTCTGAAGACCTAATCTCCAGCCATAGGGCGTCATTGGATTCTTGAAGATGGATACTATAAATGTGTATCTTTTGATTTTTGAGATGTAGATACGCTATGTACTACTCGCGGCTACACTTTATATAGTTATATGACATGGATATGCAGTGTATTTGATTGGCATCCATGATTTTATTTCATCCCAAGCATGGGTATGCCCGCCTCGGTGAGATAAATTGTTATTTTGCAAATGGCACCTCCTGAACTCTAGTCCCTCGGCTCACTTTCTTCATACATTGGTGAAGATTTGTAATGTATTTCTGCCATCAGATGCTCCTCTGACCTCACATATTAGGGGGTATATGTTATAACCCTAAATTTCACCAAACATGCATACCTGGCATCAAGCCATCTAACTTTCTATATTTTCCAGGATGTCACTAAACAACTCTTCTAAAAACCATTGTTTTGAAGGTGTATGCACCCTGCACCATTAATTCCTGCATACACACACTTTTTGAGCCACTACAACCCATGTAAATGCACAAAATATCGTGAAAAATGAAAATTGCAAAGGGATACGGGTTTCTGGGCCGTTACTTAACCATTTGACCACCCATAGCCAGCCACCCCAACTGTTACTATCTATTTTGGCCTATAAAATAAGGGGTTGGGGTCCCATTCCAAAGGGAAGCATGAGAGCAAAGAAACTCTGCCCATTTTATCATTCCTTCTTTGTCCCAATTGCAAGCCCTTGCCATTTCCCTAGAGAGAACTGAAGAGGAGAAGAATATATGGAAGCAATTGGTGCATGGTGAAGTGGAGCCCAAGACCAAGTTCGATGAGTAGTGTCGATCTCATGTTGTAAGTGACTTTTTGTGAGATTAATATAAAGAAGTACTTTTTCCGTCCCACCAAATGATGTCTTAAATATTTACGATTTGTTTACATTTCTTGTTTATGATGTCGAACCCAATAATCCATATATAGAATGCATGCTTGTAGTTTCTTGTTTGTCTTTTTATGAATGCAGGTCAGCCTTGGGAGGATATTTGCAGTTGGGAAACAACCAAGCGCAAAGGGATCGACACCGGATGCGGAGTTTAAGGTAGGACTATCAGATCCCTCTTTCTTGTATTTTATGTATGGTTGTGGGGTAATTTCAGGATAGTGATTAAAAGTAGGAGACTTTAGATGATTATCTTTGCCTACACTTTCGAACCCTCGTGTAGTCCGTAGAGGGGTTTTCCCTCTATACAAGAAATATTCCCATCAGTGAAGGATCTTTGAAAATCCCCACACCAACGTTAACAAAATATTGTGTGGTATCATCGACAAAGGGTACATTAGACCCCACATTGGATCTAAGGTTTTGGGTACAAAAACACAAGTTGATCGATGGTAACAATTTTTCCTTGTTGAGGGAAGCATATGCCCCTGAAGACTGGCGAGACAATTACAATCATCTCATAGAACCAAGTATGCCTGAGTAACAAGATATACTCAAGAGGTGTTTCGAGGACCTCTACTGCCACAGAGATAGTATTTCCACCTAACTCGATGGGTAAGGTGGTGATTATTCTATGATCCTAGAACATGTGTCCGCAAAAAACTTTCAACAATGTCGCATATGTGTGGAGATTAGGAGAGTCGAGGGCCTTCCAACAAGAAATGGACATGATGCAAGTCGAGGCTCCTTCATCCACCACTATCTGGTAGATGTTTTTCCCCAACGATAAAACTATGATATGAAAAGAGACTTGATGGGAGAGACTATGAGTAACTTGATTGGTCTCAAATGTTATTAAACTCGACTCCAAGGTAAAAACCCCGACTATAGCAGAAAACAAGGTTGTCTTCTACGTGAGAAAGATTTGGATGACTTCAAATGCTAAGATGGAACAAGGTATCTGGGCCAAGTCTTCCACAATACTATAATTGTGGGCATCCTAAGTATTGGGATCATGTGTCATGTGTTGAATAATTCCCTTCATGGGGAAAAGTGGTGTGTCAAAAAATGGCATCTTAATTTGAATAGGGCCACCAGGATGGGAAGAATATTTTTCTTCAGTCATAGTGTGAGAAGGCTCAGGGATGTCGTAATTATTGGCTCACATTTGAAAATTAACCATTTGGTCACACACGAAAAAGAAAACATTTGAGGAAGACCCCTCAGGGTGAGGGGTACCTTCCATGCCCCCTTGCAGAGGGGTGGGATTTGTAGAAACCATATTTTGAGGTTGAGGGGGGAAGGATGGGTGGTCACACATGAAAGTGGAAACATTTGAGGAAGACCCCTCAGGGTGAGGGGTACCTTCCATGCCCCCTTGCAGAGGGGTGGGATTTGTGGAAACCATGTTTTGAGGTTGAGGGGGGAAGAATGGGTTAAGACAAAATGCTTCTTGGGGGGCCATTTTTTTTTTTCCGAAAATATATTGAATTCATCCTTTCGAGGAAACTAGTGAGTAGAGTGGTCATCCCCACAAATGGTGTAGGGAAAATGACTCTTCCTTTTCTCCTTAGTGCCTCCCTCCTGGGTGTTTCAAGTAGAGACAATTCCTTTCTCATTGTTCGAATTATTTTAGTTGGTTCATTTCTTCTTGTTGTCCCTTTAGTTTTTGGTTTGAAGTTGCGCAAGGAGGAATACAATCCCAATTTTGGTTAAATGTGAGTTGCACAAGCTACAAAAGAGCTGGATAGTGGAGCAAGTAAAGAAACAAAAATCAGTTGCAAAAAGGGACAAGGCAACACCAACGAGGAAAAAGAAGTTACAACTGAACAAGAACAAGAAATAATGTGGATCCCAAGGCTAGAAGATTCCACTGAGCCTATATATGAGATGCATATTATTGTAAGCGGATTGGCTATTATTGGTTGGTTGGGTTTTTGGATGTTAGTATTGAGTATAGTTGGGTGTAGATGAGAAAAGGTTTTGTGATTGTAACTTGTATATAGTTTTGGGGAAAAGGGATAGATATATCTCTATGACATGAGTCTGGAGTTTGAAGTTTGTAAGAGATTATTGATTTGTATCTCTGAGATTGTATCCATGAAGATCTGCTGATAAAATATAAAGAAGGACCTAAAATTTTGAAATATATTGTTTCACTCTACGTTTATGTTTATGAATTGTCTCTTTACAGTACTTATTTATGCTTGATAAGATAAATATGTTGTCTTTGTTTACAAATTATTCTGCAACTGGAGTGTCTTTAGTTCCATTATGAATGAGTTTATATCTGTCCTATAGTTAGTCTATATTGCGCAAGATCATGGTGAATCTTGAAGGTTATGGAAACAAACCTAAGTATTCTCCTTTCCCTTCCCTATTTTTCTATCTTGGTTGTGCTTTGGGTGAGACTTCTTCTCTTTGGAGGAGACAAAAATTCCATCATTCTAGACTACTCAATACCTTTTGTTGGTAACTTGAGAAGGACCATGGTTTGATCAATTATGCGCTAACAAAATGGTTCCATTGCCGGGACCAGTGTTAAAAGGAAACCTGTAGGGAGAATGCTTCCGTGGATTCACAGATCTGATATTCACCAATGGTGGGAGAGAAATTGTGACACCTTCATATGGAAAGAAGCGAAGATGAGAAGAAAATATGTGAAAGATACACAGGAGGCAGTATTTTACTTAGAAATATTGAGTGACCAGTACAAGATATTATGGGTTAAGTTCCTAGAATAAATATTTTGCTGGATAGATAGGCTCCAAGAAGCTTCAAAATTACAGGAATGATTCAATAATACCTATGCTTAGGATATAGAAAATATCGCAACACTTCATCGGTTGAATAGTCTAGTAACGCAAGCGATAGATTTTGGGGTCAATACAACATTAGAAGGATACATTATCAATTTTTCAGATGAGAATCACCAATATTTTTCACGGGCATAAGAGGATTTCAAGAAAGACACAAGGGGAAGACTATTGAGTGAAATCCCCCTATGGATTAAGGTTTTCTTGATGGAGGAGGGAATGTTGACTATGTCCCTGACTGAGATGGAAGCGTAAAAGCCCTCACTTGGGGTGGGGTGAGGTTGGGGTGGAGTCATGGAGGCCTAAGAGAGGGGAGAGGTTTCTTTGACAAACAAGGGGAGTAGCAAGAAATTGACTCAAGAGATGAGCGAGCCTTGAAAAGAGCCACCATAGTTGAGAAGTGGTGGTGTAGTAAGATAAAGAAAGTTGTAAAATAGTGTGAGAATTTTTGGAAAGAAGTAAGACTAGAAGAAGTAGAGGAAGGATATATAGTAGAGTTGTGAAAGATGAGAAGATAGGAAAGATTGGCTAGTCAAAGTTTAGGTGAGAGAGAAGCAAAGAGAGAAATAAGTCTCCAGGAGTTTGGACAAGAAGGAGAAGGTGTAGAAGTATGGGAAAAGGAAGCCGACATAGATCTTGAAGAAGAGAGAGAATATTCAGCCTCGATGCCAGGAAATATTGAGAATCCGACTGAAGAGACTGCTCCAGAGGATGAGAATGAGACCCCCTAGATCAAAGAAACTCGCCCTGAAGCTACTGGAACCAGCCCCGAATCACCCATGCACCAAGTGTCTTATATAAAAGTGGTAAATTATATGCTACCTTCTTATGCTATTCCTGTTTCATTACATTCATTCAGTCAACCACAACCTGGAAGCACGAATACTGGGAGGATATTGGGATCCCTTGGTAGATCGCAACCAAGACCTTTAGGTTTTATTTTGGTAGGAGTAGTAAGATCAGTAATGGATGGTAACATGGATTGCTCGATTGCTAGATACCCATAATTATGGGGTAAGGGACACGAGGATGTTGAGCAACATTGGTTGTTATGTGAAGCAATCTGGAGGTCTAGAGGGACACTGGATGTGAATAAATTGGTTGGGTTCCATACTTATTTGAGAGGTCATGATCTCAAATGGTACATGAAGGCCATTGATCCATGAGTGCCAAAAGTGCAAGGTCAAGCGCTCATAATTGAACATGTATGGACAAATTTTATAGTGGAGTTTAAGATACCTCAGTCAGAACAACAATCTATGTCTGAGTTGCGCACAATTTAGCAAAGGGAAGGTGAATCGGCTTGGGAATATAGCCAAACATTTAAAGATTCTATAGGGAGGTTAGCACATCCAACTGATGAGGAACAAAAAAAAGAATGGTATATCCATGGATTTCTACCCATGACATACATTGCTTTAATGCAACAACATATAGCCACTTTGACAGATGCCTTGGAACAATCAATGAAGATTGAAACCATGATAGGATATTCGGGGAGCCTGAGAGTGACCAGACCTCCAACAGATGCAAATTTGGCGCAACTAAAAGGGTAAATATCAAAGATTACAAAGAATATTCAAGAATTGATGATACTCAGACCACAATGACCGCAAGTCTGGTGTACCAGATGTTACACAGAAATACATTTGGTGAACGAATGTCCACGAATGGGGGGAATGGGACCTCCTCAGAATCTGATGGGATCCTCACTAGGACCCATGAGAGGAGTTGCACAAGTATACACAAATATACCATTCCATTCCCCAACCCCCTATCATGTTTTTCCAGGTAATCAAGCAACGCCATCAGTTGAGTATTGCAAGATTTGTTGAATCCATGGGCATGGTCTGAGACAGTGCCCCATTATTCAGAAGTATTCAACATTACCGAATATTGTGCATTGTGATTTTTGCGCATCTGTAAAACATGCTACAAATCAGTGTACAACATTGGATGCACTTGCATACAGACTGGATTGAATATTATTTAGGGTGAATGAAACCCCTCAGGGATTGGGAAGAGGTCAAGGAGGTGGATCTGGAGGATACTTTAGAGGAGGAAGAACCGGGGGAAGAGGACCAAGTAGGTTCTACAACTGTGATGAGAAAGGCCACATGGATAGATATTTTCCTCATCTAAGGTGGCCATGGTGCTCTCATTGTAAAACCAATGGGCACGCAACTGAAGAGTGCCCATAACTAATTGAAAAATGGGAAGATCGGGTACGTCAATGAGGAAATAACATCATCAATTCATAGATAAATATATTTATTAAAGGACAACTTCCCAACCTGAATATCTTTACTCGAGGAGGGGCAAAGACTGACGTAGATGCTGACAATTTACATCGGATCCAGAAAGCAGTGCCTAAGGAGGAGATGTATGATCCTATGAAAAAAAAGCTATTATTTAAAAATTACATAGAATTATTTCAGAATATTATTGGCCTTGAGATGAAATATAAACCCCCTCATCCTATCATTTACCCTAGGATCGTGCAATTCCCTTCTTCACCCCCTGCACCTAGAAACCTTGTAGTCCCGATGAGACAACCTGAGTGGTCAAAATATGTAGTTGACCTTTGGTTTCAGTTATTTTTTGATATTATTGGGAATGAATAGCTGACATAAAAGTTGCGCAATTCACTGTACCTATTTATAGGAACTAAAGAATCTCTAGAAATGAGAATAAGGACTAATCTTTTTGAGAATAATACTCAGAGGGTGCAGAGAAAGAAACTATGAACTGGAAAAGAGTTTAGATTAGCATCCCAACTAGGTGAGTTTGAGATTAAGCATGTTATTTTATATCTAGGATCTGATGTTAATATAATTCCTAAAAAAATACTTGGGAAGTGTAAGGAAAACCCCAGTTGACATATTCCCCAATATAGCTAAGAATGGCCAATCCATATTGTATTTTTCCAATAGGAAGACTGGAGAATGTGGAAACAGATGTTGTGGGAGTGAAGAATGTAGTTGAACTTGAGGTGTTTGAAATCATGGGGGATAAGTACCCTTATCTCACACTACTTTTTATTGATTAGGATTATGACAATTATGTGGTGATTGACCTAAAGAAAGACACTATGGTATTTGAGGCAGATGGAATAAAAGTAGTTCAACCCTTGGATCTATACGTAGGCCCTCGATACACAGAGCCAATGGACAACAATATGGAGGGAGAAGACTTGGATCAGTTGTACACTGTACTTGCATGAACGAGAGAAGACTACATAAATCATACTGCGGATGGATCAATAAGTTGGAGGAGCATACAATCAATAGACAAAGATTCATAACTCGCATTTGATAGTTGGAAGCAAGGTTCATATGAAAGATTTTCAAGAAGATGTGCAACTGTCAGAGAAACTATATGGGTCAAAACCAAGGTCAGAGAACACCCGATATATGATGGTACCTTAGAACTTGACATTTTTTTGTTTAGCATGGAAGAAAAGATAGAGGAAGATCAAAGGCTCTCAGTGTTGGATTTATCCCTCCATGACACCCCTTCCAGATGGTGGATTAATCACAAAGCCTTAGATGAGAACTGGGATGATGTGAAACAAGATATATGATATATATTTCAAGATAAGGAGTAGTTGGAATCAAAGATGTGGATGAATTTCCAAGTTGCACAACTGTTCAATGGACAGTCTAATCCTAAATCACATATTGAATAATGCGTGAGACAGTGGCAAGTTGCAAAAATACCATCTCTCTTATGGGTTCAATTATTTCCCCATTCACTAGGTCTAATTCCGAAAGCTTGGTACATGTATGAAGAAAGAAGAAGACATACCAATGACTAGAAACTGTTGGCAGATCTATTTTGCAAGGACTTCTCGTTTACAAGTAAGTACCCTGAGCTTAAAGTAGTCTTGCAAAGAATAAAAGAATTTCTTTTTATAGATAATGGTGAATGAAAATAAGACCTAGTGGTATGTGCAAATCATAGACAATAAATTCAGTATAAACTTTTCTTAGACTTGGACAAGAGATATATAGAATTCTATAAGATTGAAAAGGATTTGGAAAGCCCGGATGATTTATAATAATTGAGAAACTTGGCCATTAAGGAAACAAAAGGAAGCGGAGAAATCCAGAACATTATACCCATCCAGACTAATGGTTCTTATAATTATCGATTGAAGTTGCATAAATTCAATATAGGGACCAAATAGAAACCTAAGATAGCTATGGTGGGAGATTACTGAGATGAGAAAACTATCCAAGAAATACATAACCTATTGCGAGAGTATGAGGACTTGTTCCCAAAGACATTTTCAAATATAAAAGGGATTAAAGGAGCTACGAGAGAGATAAAAATTGAAATAAAACTATGATCAAAGCCTTTAAGGCATATACAATATCTCCTTAACCCCAGACTGAAAGAGAAGGTTAAGAGGGAAATAGACAAGATGTTGGAGGGTGGACTCATTTTTGTAGTGGAAGAAAAAGAATGGGTTAACCTTGTAGTCATCCAGAGCAAGAAAGGCACAGAGGACATTAGGGTGTGCGTAGACTACAAAAGCCTTAATTATGCCTATGTGCATGACCCTTTCCCAACACCTTTTACTGATGAGGTGCTAGAATATGTTGGGGGGAAAGATTATTACTCATTTACAGATGGATTTTTGGGGTATCACCAAGTAAGGATTGTTAAAGAAGACAAAAAGAAGACCACATTCATAACATAATGGGGGTCATTTTCATATAATGTGATGCCATTTGGCATAAACAATGCCCCTGCATTTTTTTTGATTGTAATAGCATCTTTCTGAGAATTTATTCACAAGTTTATAGAACTTTATATGGATGATTGGGCGGTATATAGTCTTCTAAAGGAACATGTACTGCTACTACGTTTGATGTTTGATAGATGTAGAGAATTGCAGATATTGTTGAACCTCAAAAAGTGTATCTTCTGTGTGCCACATGGAAATTTGTTAGGCCACATAGTATGTCGAGAAGGAGTACTGGTATACCCATCCAAAGTTGTGGTTATTGTGAACATGTCACCACTTACGAGCGCTAAGAAGTTGCGCTCCACGCTGGGGCACACAGGGTACTATCGTAGGTTTATAAAAAGATATGTAAACAATACTGCACCTATGGAGAATCTATTAAAGAAGTCTGAAGTGTTCCAGTGGACCCTAGAGTGTGATAAAGAGTTCAATAGCTTGAAGGAAAATCTCAGCACAATACCTATTCTAATATTTCCAAACTTGGAAAATGAATTTCATGTGCACGTAGATGCATCAGGTATTTCCTTGGGAGCCATCTTAGCACAACAAGGAGATGGAGCCATGGATCATCCTATCTATTTTTCTAGTAGGAAGTTGTCACAAGATGAGCACAACTATACAACTACATAAAGGGAGGATTTAGCTATGTTTTACGCTCTGTAGAATTTTAGACATTATTTTTTAGGCTCTCATTTTAATTTCTTTATTGATCATTATGCGTTAAAATATCTAGTTAAAAAACCTGTTCTGGAAGGAAGATTTTTTCGATGGTTATTATTGTTTCAGGAATTTTCATTTGAAGTGATCATTAATCCTAGAAGATGCAACGTGGGGCTTGATGCCTTGTCTAGACTAGAGTCAGGAGAAAGTGGAAGAGCAGTCGATGATCAGCTCCCAGATGCAGACCTATTTCGGGTTGAGGCCATACAAGAATATGTGGAAGACATAACAGACTTATTAAGTACATGGGCCTTCCCATAAACATACTCCGCAACTTTGAAATGTCATATGGTGGTTCGAGTAGCATACTATCAATTGATTTTGGGGAAATTGTATAAGTTGGTACTAGATATTATCCTCAGGAGATGTGTCTTGGATCATGAAAGACAAGACATACTATGGGAGTTCCACAATGAAGTTGTGGGAGGTCATGTTGGAGGAAAGGCCATTGCGCAGAAAGTCCTCCAAGATGGACTATGGTGGGCCACGCTCTTCAAGGATGCAAAGGCATATGCTAGATCTTGAAATGTTTTTCAAAGAGTGGGTAAGCCATCACGACGAGATGGATTACCTCTTCAGCCAGTTCGAGCTCTACAAGATTTTGAGAAATGGGCAGTTGACTTTATTGGGTTGATCAACCACACTGTTAATCATTCAAAGGCTAGGTATATTATTACCGAAACTGATTACCTTATACGTTGGGCTGAGGCAACAATTTTCCAGGATTGTTCGACCGATACTGTTGCTAGGTTCATTTTTTAAAATATTATCACTCGATTTGGATGTCCTAGGAGTCTAACCAGTGATCAGGGTGGTCATTTTATCAGTAGTACAATAGAAAATATTTTAGCATAGTTCTTGATACAACATCATAAATTTATCCCCTACCATATGCAAGCCAACAAAACAGTAGAGGTGTTTAACAAGATTTTGGAGAGAGGATTAACGAAGGTTTGTTGTGTAAATAGGGAGGATTGGAATGACAGAGTCCCAATAGTTTTATGGGCTTACAGGGAAACCACAAAGAAAATCCACAAGTACACTCCATTTAATCTAGTTTATGGGAGAGAGGATTTGGTACCTGCAAAATTCATTACTCCGTGTTTGTATATTGCACATATTACACACATGTCATAGGATAAATCAGTTGCGTAGAGGCTCATGGAATTTCAAGAACCTGAAGAGACCAGGTTTTTAGAAGACTTCCATCAATCAGTTGAGAAAGCAAGGCATAAATCTTGGCATGAAAAACACATTAAGACCAAAGAATTTGTGCAGGGAGACAAGATCCTACTTTATGATAGTCGATACCAGAAACATCCAGGAAAGTTTCACATGAATTGGTTGGGACCATTTATAGTTTTGGAGATCCGACGTTCAGGAGAAGTAAAACATGTGCAAATGGATGGTATGTTGTGGCCAGGATGGGTGAATGGTGCTCGCTTGAAACCCTATATGTCTTAGAACTGAGATAAAGGACTATTTCTTCAGTCCGAAGGAGCATGTATAGTAGTTATATTTTTTTTTTTCAATTTTTGTGAATTCAGTTAATAAAGTCGAAGAGTGCATTGTTGTGCCACGACATGTAGTTCATATTTTTGTCTAAGTGTTGTTTTGATGCAGAACTTCTTACTCAGCAGCGTAGGATCATAGGAGCCACATATCTATTAATGACAGTCATTAAATATGATGGGGACCCCTTTGTGGTCAGAGGGAGAGGTAATCTGAACGCAATCCTATTCCATGTGCCACATGAACCTAGTCTAGTCATAGCCTTTATTACTGCTACAGTAACCCGTCTAAATTTTGTTAAACCATAAAGT
>SNQJ01S0211894.1:2338-15871 GCA_010110895.2 Picea sitchensis | reverse complement strand
AGAGTTTCTATTTCTTGAATTGAAATAACAACATAATGTTGGAGATATTACACACACCTAAGAATTTCTTTTCTTATTTTCATATGTTTATTAGTCATTATTAAGGATATCCTACTTTTTAGGAACCTCTCCTACATTCTAGGAGAATATTCTCTTCAGTTAACTAGCAGAGTGGAGTCATTCAGGGTAACTTTGGTTTTATCACCAAGTAACTTCGGGATAATCACTAGTAAAGAACACTTAACTTGGCCTCATGAACAAGAAGTAACATTTCTTATGCATGCTTGAGCTCCTCTTGATTTCACTCCAGTCCATCCATTTAACTGAATACTACATGACTAGTTGACTAGGACTAGGTGGCAGTTAAATCACGTAACTGCCTGAGTGTGTCCATATCTCTCTAGACCAACACTATGGCACATTAGTTGATCTATACCAAGTATATCATGTGTATTTTATAATTTATTCATTCGGTTAATATAAATTCTTTCATTTGTTCCTCCATTTGTGTCTTCTCTTCACACCATTTGCAAGCTATGTAAGTTTGATTGTTAGCTAGATATTCTGTGCAGGTATCTCAGAAATCCTACATGGTATCATAGCCCATGGTATGATAGGAAAAAGGATTACTAACATTTTTATTTGGAGGTACTAAAGATTGAAGAACACGGGAAGAATGGAATCTTCACCGTCTGCAGTTATCACCCCGTACAACTACTTTAAATGGAAGAAAAAGATGGAGATTTTTGTCATAGGTAGAGGATTGTATAGGTTGACCATGGCTATGGAAATATAACCCACATCAACCATTGAAAAGTACAAATACCTCAATAGAATGGATGAGGCTTACATATCCCTCTGCATGGACATGTCCCTTGAGTTGTTGTTTCATGTATCAACTTGTAAAACTCCAAATGAGATCATGACCACCATGGAAGGACTCTTTGGAAAACAAGATGAGATGAGAGGCCACATGATTTAGGATGAATTACTTGCATTGGATCTGAAATTTTTTGAAAATTGTTGGCCCTTGACCAAGTTTTGGGAATTTCTTGGACAGGATGACCTATTTTGGAACTTCGACAACCTATCGAAGGAGGAGCGCAAGACGAAGCGAAGATCACGGGATTTCAACCCCATTTTTGGGCCCCATTTTGGATTTTTGGGAATATGTAACGGGAAGGGGATGTCGGCCCATGGGTTTACCCATGTTTAGGCCTATTTTGTATGTATATATAAATGTCTAGGCCATATAGAGAAGTAGTGGATGATATATCTATGTGATGTAAGCTAAGTGCCAAGAGTTGGATCTGTGTGATCAAGACTTTGTGCATTCTGTGTAAGACTTGTAGAGTTGAGTGAAAGTCCCTGTGTGATATGATAGGACACTTAGTGTTGTAAAACAAGGAAGAGGGATCTAGCGAGCTGTTCATATCTTTTATCCTGTACAGAGTAAGGGTTTTGAGGCTCTGTGCTTGTAATCGATTGACCAAAGAATATAAAGAAGAAGAGTTGGTGGACGTAGCCCCAGGGTTGGGATGAACCACATAAACATTGTGTTATGTGCTTTGTGCTTTTTCTTGATGTGTTCATATGTTATATTCTAAGTGCTATGATATGTTTAGGTAGATCTATTCATAATTGGTGCTTATTATATGTGAGAATGTTAGATCCGATCTAGATATTAATGCTTAGTGCTTGATATGCTCATTCTGATCCATTTGTATATGCTAAGTGCTTGAATATTATAGATTAGTGTGAATACTACGAAGCTCTATTGTATCAGCGAAGTGAATAATGATTACATATTAAGGAACTAACGATGCTAAGATATGTATTAAGTATTATAATCATAGATCTGTATCCCAAATAAGGTTGTAGACACCAGAGTCTTGCAACCACCCCTGCCTCTACCTTGGGTGAGACTTCATATTCTTTGCAGGTGTTGTTGAAAGGGCCTGTAGTTAGTGTTTTGTTGGTGTGCTTTTGTAGCGTTGAACCCTGGGTCTTCCCTTGTGCCAACAAATGGTTCCATTATCGGGACTAAAACTGTGATTGTTGGGAACTAAGAAAGAAGAATCTTTATGCAAAGATCCATCCTGAAACTGTGAAATATCTGTGCATAGATTTTTTTCCCTAGTGCACAATATTTTACTTAACTTATAAAGCTGTGTGCTAAAGAAAGAAGGCCGGATTTGAAAGAAAGAAGCCCGATCTGAAGAAAAGACAATCAGATCTAAAGGAAAGAAGCAAGATTTGAACGCTTGGCACTCTAAGAAAGGTGAAAGTAATAATTTATGATTAAAAGAGGTAAGATCTGCAAGATCTGTGCTCCGATAAAGGTAAGAATAGTTAAAAACTTTTAGATCTGAAAGCTTTGTGCTCTGTAAAAGTAAGATAAGTGAAATTTTTCGTTTCTAGAGTATGGATATAGGTATGATTGATAGATTTTGTCCTAGCTTAAAAACTAGGGCACTAATAGATGAAATAAGGTTTGATATGAATAGATCTGATAAGAATCATGAAAAATATGTTATACCTATGCATAGAAAAGATGTTTGGACTAACAAATGGATGCAGGATCCTAGAAAGAGATTGTTGCAGGCTAGCGCGTAGTATAGGAGAAGCTTGGGATCATTTAAAAGAAAGAGAGGATTGACCCTCTATTATAGTTGCAGAAGACCATGACATATTGCTAAGGAATTCCCTACAAGAAGACCTAGTTGTCTTTGTTGTAAGGCTATGGACCATGAAGTGTTGGATTGCCCCAGAACGATTGCTAAGCTTGAAAGTATGAACATAAGAAAAGACAACCCTAAGCCAGATCCAGAAACTAAGGCTATAGAATAACCCCAGAAAGAATCAAAGAAGTCATTACTATAGATGAAAGAAACCTTGGATGACCATAGACATGTTAGACTATCAGAGATTTTTAAAGACAAGGAGTGCCTTGAAGCAAGAATAGGCGACTTCGACATTAACTATGTTCTAGATGAGGAAGCACAAGTGAATATCATGACATAAAGAACTTGGGAAGATATAGGAAGGCCTGCTACGATCCCTTCATTAGGAGGAATAGGAATATTCAAAGGAAATATGGTAAACTTATGTGAGAAGCTCGCTCAGATACCTATGAACGTTAATGGAACTTTGACAGAGGAAGATTTTGAGATTATTAAGTTTATTGAAGACAACGCCTCGTTTACCATGTTAATAGGAAAATATTGGATTGACAGATCTCAAGAAAGATGAAAGGAATAAGAAGAAGCCTCAGAGAAGAAGAAAGAAGAGTTAAAATATTTCACGGCTAGAAGGATCACACAATTGATTGAACAACAAGAGAACATATCGAAGCTAGTTGTCACTATAAACATTGATGTCGAAGCTGCAAGAACATTAGGAGACCCAAAGAAGACTGAAGTACTTACTCCAGATAAGGAAGAGGTATTACACCTGAATCCTAGGAAAGAATATCAACAACGTATAGTGACTATGTTAAAAGATGATAAGAATCAAAATGGAAAAGGGACTACCGAGACAAAGCTCACTGGAAAGAAGGCTAGAAATCTAAGTAAGAAGAGGGCTAAGATTGAAAAGTTATAGCAGATTCTAGAGGGAACTTCACAGAAAGAAAATTTGCAGAATTGGAGCTTCGTCGGGATATCAGAACAGAAACACATGGTACTTCGCCATGGCAAAGAAATATAGTCGTTGGGGTCGATATATCCACTCGAATTTTTCTCCGAACAGATAGAAAATAATTAAAGGTTCGTCATCATACCATTGGATCGCGCCATAATGGATTGAACAAGAGTTAATAGGGGCTCATAACCATTGCATGTGAACCGTTGCCGAGTTTCCTACTTATCCCTTCACTCCATGCACAGAGAACACTTTTTCTAACTGATAATTTGAAGCCCGCAGACTGAACGAATTGCATAGAGTGATCATTGTGCCCTTTCTATTATTCCAATGCAGTGTCTAAGCCCATTGTGACCCCGATAATTTAAATCTTGAGCGTGTATGTTCGATGAGCTCACCGTAGTTGAAGAATCAGTGACAAAATTTCTCCTCGACTTGATGACAGAGAGAGTCATGTCGGAAAGAGGAGTGTCTATAGGTATACAAGCATCGTCGATGAGAGGACTGCCAACCTCTCCATCCACTGCCCACGGAGCTGGACCATCCCATGAAAGGCGAACTAAGCACAAGGATGACTTAGAGAATGCTAATATGATTCTAAGCATCCTACCTGTCCATCTACCACCTCTGAGCGGTGCAATAAACTGAGACAGTGTGCCCAGAGACTTTGAATACACATTGGTCACTGCGTACCTTCTGAAAGAGGTGTGCATAGTTCATGCTGACTAGGATAAGATCACATCTTTGAAGTCTAGCGAATTCAACCTCATCGATAGGAAGGTTTACATCATGCTTGCCCCACATAAGTATCTAATGAGAACAAAAGGAAAGAACTCAAAGATTACCCCTCAGGCATGGACCCAGAACCTCGCGCAGTCCACCCTACTGAATGTTATGAAGATTACGCACTTTGGGCGACACCAGGAGGTGAATGCATGAGTCAAATTACTGTTGTCTTACTATAATGGATTTTATTTTTGGTTGAACCACTGCATCATAGTGGATCTGACATTGATCAATTGGATCACAGAGATAAACATGCAAGGCCCTGACCTACAGGTTTTCTACCCCAGAAATACCGCGGATCGTGCTCTAGCCCCAAGGATAAAGGATACTTATGGAGATGTAGAGAAGGGCACGCGAGGCTACAAGGTAGCCTCTATCCAGAGTGCCACAGTGCACCTAGCCTATCAACTCATTGCAGGGAAATTAGTTTGCAAGAACCGGCCCACCCAAGTAACCGGATTTGTAGTCGACCTCGTAAGGAAGTGCGCGAGGGCCTACACATAAATTGGGAGAAGTACTTGGTGAAATTGTTAGAACTAGACTGCAGGGAAGAACAAGACCAAGGATATGAGTTCCACTTCAGTTGGCTTCTCATCTTAATCACGTTCATTGCATGGGAGATGCCAGAAGGTGCGACCTTCCCGGACATCGATCCCTTTGAACCACTGGTGACGAAGTTCAGTACATTATGGTACTCCAGCGACATGAATAAGAAGTGGAAATAAAATGTCATCTTCCACACTTATTACACCCAGCTGAAGAACTATATCCAATCAGAGCCTCGTATAACCCCGAACACACTCCATAGCTTTAGACCCTTGATGAAATTCAGTGTGGACCATCATTTAATCTATATCATAGCATGCACTGATGAGCATAAACAATAGTTGTAGTCATCCTAAAAGATAATGGAGGAAGAATTATAAGAGATTACCAAGGAATAGTCGGTGGACCTCCTTGTTCCAGCAGACCCCGTAGAGATATCTAATATCGACAGTCCAAAAGCAGCGCACGATACATCTGGACCAAGCAAGACCAAGAAAAATGAAGAAGCACAAGATGTCCACAGTACCTTGGCAAAGACTACTTCTATATCACCTGAGAAAGGAGGTGATGAAGAATATATAGATTGCGCAGAAGTCGAACAGAAGAAAGGCAAGGTTACACCGCCCAAAGACAAGGAGGACCCCTCAAATAAAAGGAAGGTTTCCCCTCTGAAACCTTCCTCAAGGAAGAAATTGAAAGCAACCAGGACTAAGTTTGAGACCACCCTCACTTTAGATGACTTTGAATTCATCGTCACAGCCTTGAACGATGCTTCACTGGAGATAGAAAATAAGCAGGAAGATAAGAAAGAGGAGGTGTTCAATCAGATCAATGTTAAACTTCAAGAAGTGCAGAAGGCACTACAGTCCAGCCGCGCAGTTTCTACTGTGCCTCTATCAGCAGGAACACCAAAAATAGGACATGAGACAGCTCAACTCCACTGGATTGCTGATATAGTCGAAGCTCGCCTTCGATGAGCATAGGAGGAGATAGTGCAAGCTACCCAGGCTTTGGCGCAAGCATAGGAAGACCTTCTAGATAAGCACAGTACTGCTGAACACAAGAATCTTACTCTGCAAGAGAGGTTCGATGAAGAAAAATCCAAGCTACATAAAGAAAAGGAAAAATTTCTCCCAGAGCAACTCAAAGTTAAGGAAATGGTTCACAGAGCACTTCTATCTGTGAAAGTCACTGAAGTAAAGACTGAAGAATGAGTTCCACAACAGGTGGCACAACTTGAAGATGTAATCCAGTAGCTCCAACAACGCATAGTAGACTTAGAGCTTCGCACTATGCCCGAGACCCCTCAATATGTATGAGACCAAAGGGAAGCCATTGCCTGCAGCGCAGTTAACATATTAAGAGATCTTTCCTTAGAATGCAAGAAGCTGAGTAACCAGAGCACTCAAACATATGAAAACCTCACTGAGAATTCTGAGTTACAGGCATTGGATTCACATCTCCATGAAGCAAAGAAACATGTAGATAAAATACAGGCACAACTGAAGGCCCTGTTAGTTGTAGACAGAATGAATAGGTCTCATGAACAACGTACAACCCAGTAGCAGACCCATATGCTTCAAAGAAAAGTGATGGATGTCACTCAACCACTTCAACTTGTGTAAGAGAAGGCATGTATGTTGTTTACAGAGTTCGAGAGCCAAGGAGCATAGCTAGAATAGGTCATCCTCACAACAAAACAACACCTAGAAGGACCAGTGAACAAAACAGTGATCCAAGAGTTCACTGAACAAAAGGCCACAACAAAGCAACAAGTCAAAGTAGCGCGATCCAAGCTCGAGGTGTTTGAGGCAGAATTGCTCAAACCAGAGTGACTCGGGATGAGTCACAGGTGAGTGTTGGGGGCCTGTTGGCCCTTGACCATGTTTTGGTAATTTTTTGGTCAGGATGACCTATTTTGGAACTTTGATAGTCTTTCGAAGGAGGAGCACTAGACGAAGCAGAGATCACAGGATCTTGACCCCCTTTTTGGGCCCCTTTTTGGGTTTTTGGGAATATGTAACGGGAAGGGGATGTCAGCCCATGGGTTTACCCATGTTTAGGCCTATTTTGTATGTATATATAGATGTCTAGGCTATATAGAGAAGTAGTGGATGATATATCTATGTGATGTAGGCTAAGTGATAAGAGTTGGATCTGTGTGATCAAGGCTTTGTGCATTCTGTGTAAGACTTGTAGAGCTGAGTACAAGTCCATGTGCGATACGATAGGAGGCTTAGTGTTGTAACACAAGGAAGAGGGATCTAGCGAGCTACACAGATCTTTTGTCTTGTGCATTACACATTATTTTCTTCATCCCTATGACCATTAATGATGTAAACCTATTTGTAGTCTTCAGAGGGGTCGGTGGCCCGAGTTCCTGAAGAAAGAAGGGAGAATAACTTTTCTTGAGAAAAGAAGTTGCATTTTCCTTTATGAAAACCTTATTAAAGATGATTTTCGCATGCTGCACTATTACTAGGGTGCAAGAATGCCTGAGTCTCGCAGGTGCGCCATATCTGTGTTGCGAGAGGTTTGTAGGTTGCTCTATAAGCAGGGTGCGAGAATGCTCATATGTGGGGAAAATGAGCATCTTATCGATGCCTCTAGAAGGAGAAACTTACATGGTGAGGTGGAATCTGAATGGTTTGGATCTTACTCACTTTCATGATTTAGTGGGATCATCCTAACCTCCTCACCTTATCCTCTTCAGCTTATAAAAGGAGAGGAACTCTCATGGAGAAAGTTAGTTGTTTTTGGGCTTGGATTGGATTGAGCTTTGGAGATTGATAGCTTGGCTAGATGAGCCATTTTGTCAAGATAGATTGTGAATATTATCATATCTATGCTCTCAGAATTCTTGGAGTGGAAGTGTGTGGGGAACGAAAGACAGTTGGAAGGGAGCTTACGACATCAAGGCCATGGTTGTAATATCTCTTTCACATTTAATATGATACATTAATATGATTCTTTCCTATAAATCTTGTTGTGTTTTATTGTATGATTCCTTTATCACATACATAGGTTTATATTGAGTTTATCCTATTACTATCACTTTGGTTGGTTGCGTTCTTTTGTAGGTTCATCATTGCATGAGCATTGGAATGGAGCTAGGATGGCGATGGTGAGAGGAAGCGACGTTTAAATGGTATGTCACCTATCCCTCTTTAGTTAGTAAATTCAATATCTAAAACTTAAGGAAAGCGTCATGTTCTGGTGTGTTTTGTTCTAGATATAGGTAGATCTAGGGAGATCAATTAGTGTACGCACCTACCAATTTATCCAATAACAAAATTGGCGACTCCACTGGGAATTGGATTGTTTCCTAGTTAGTCTAGTTTCCCTTGCTTTGATTGCTTGTTTTCTGGTTTTTGAGTCTGTGGAAGATCCATCCAGACTCTCTGGATCTAGAAGTTCACTCAATATTTTTTTCCTTTTTCCAAAATTTTCTTGATTACAAACCTTCTCGCATTGTACCTCTCTATGGCCTGCGAGAATCATTGATGTTTTCACCCTACTGTTCAGTTCAGTGCGAACTTCTCTCACCCTGCCTGTATCTAGACTACGAGAATCCCTAATTCTTGAACTGTAACCCACTACCAGGCTGCAAACTCATTTGTAAATTTTTTTGGATTGGGTCTTATTGTCTTTTGATGCCGATTTTTCCTTTGATCAGCTGGATTGAACTTTTGGAGCCTATATTGTTTTTTTTACAATTTGCTTGACATTCTTTCAGTTGCTTTTAGCCATCTTTGCTTTGTTTGGTTTTGAAGGATTAGTCTCTTTCTTTGAGTGTCTTTCAATTACAAAGCGTGTGTTTTCTTTAGAATTGTTTAGGGATAGATCAGATTTCTTCTGGATAGTTCGCTTTAAAAGAAAACTTTTAGTTTGGGTTTCTTTGTTTTAAAAAAGTTCATTACTGCTTTTAGTGAAATTTTTGAAACAAAAAGATTTAATTTCTTGCTTTATATTAGATTGGGGGCATCCTTGCATTTGAAGTAGTAAAATTGCATGATTCTTGGCATTTTTTGGTCTTAAATTCCAAAAAAAATTCCCCGTCATGGCCGGGGGGGGGGCATGAATCGTGCATTGGTCTACAATACCTTTTTCTCATTTCTTGAGAATCTTGATATTGATGAGTTTAAGATTTTGGGACATTGTGCATCTAGGAATGATAAATGTTTTCTCCTTCTCGTAGCATAGATTTCATCAAAATGAAAAGATTGCATCTTCATCTCTTTGCATAACATTCGACTCAATCAAAACACCATCTTGTCCATGCCATTTTTCTCTTGAGTAACAACAACCATAAAATAAAGCGCTTATAAAAATTTATTAGACATTTTAGTTTACATTTTGGGACATTGTGCATCTAGGAATGATAAATGTTTTCTCCTCGTAGCATAGATTTCTATCAAAATGAAAAAGATTGCATCTTCATCTCTTTGCATAACATTCTAATTAACTCAAAACAATTCATCTTGTCCATGCCATTTTTCTCTTGAGTAACAACTATAAATAAAGAGCTTATAAAAATTTATTAGACATTTTTATCTTCTTTTCTCGTAGCAAACCTACATTAGATTAGTTGTAGGCTTTGGAATAGGTGGAAATATAACTTTCCAAAGCTGCAAACAAACATCAATCTTGTGTTAGGGAGAGGTGAAATCCACTTATTACATTTTGTCTCTTGGGGTTCTTCTAACACGAGGGTCAATCACTAGGTTGTGCATTGACACCGGCAGAAGCTACTTCACCCCGCTTTGTCACCTTGGTGTAGATTGTGGCCAGCTATGGGGGGCTTCGCTTGAAGGTATACCCACAATGATGAGTGGAAGCCTTTCAAGTTGATTTCGGGCTAGATACCCTTCCCTTGCGCGTGGATTGGACTATCGACTGTTTCCCAAGGCATCACTGTAGTGATTGGTAACCTTAGTGGCCTATCTCTTTAGGGTCTTTACACAAGGTGACTGTGGAGGGGCAAGTCTTCATAGTACCTGGAATTGACGTTGGCCAAAATCACTCGGGCTCCTTGGAGGGTATACCCATGATTATGTGTGGGAGCTTGCACCAAGGTGTAATTCCATTAAGTAGGTCGTCAACGTAACTTTTCAACCCTCTCTATCTCAGCCCCTTCTTACTTTTTTCAAGCGACGTTGGATTTCATCACCAACTAGTGCGTTCATTGTGAGAAGGTTTTGTTTGATTACTAGATTTTTAGCGTGTGTTGTTTGTTTTTCTTAGTGGACTCTAGATTGGATCTTTTTTTAATGGCGTCAGTTCCCGAAATGACCAATGAGGGAACCCCTTTTCCAGGGGAACCTTTTTCTTTTCCTTCTTGTGGAAACATTGGTCCTCCTCACATTGCTACTTTGAGCCTTCCAGGTCCTATTGGATTGTCAGTGTGGTTTTTTTCCACTCAGGTAATCCCAAATGCAGTAAGTGATTCGTTCGTAAGCACTTCCCCCCAAGAAAATCAAAATCATGTTGATCCTTCACCGTCTTCACCAGTAAGATATTCTTCTCCTTATTCACTTGCAAGGTCTTCTTCCATTTCATATTCTTCGTCGAGTGAAATCTCTCAAGATGGTAACTCGGTGAATAAAGAGAAGAAGAAAAGGAATAAAAAGAAGAAGAAAAATAAGAAAGGATCCAAACTTCCACCACTGCCGGACATGTTGGAAAACAACTAGTTACTGTTGATCGTGCTGGGAGGGTTGATGATTTCAAGATCACCCCTACAACCCATAAGCCCAAGTACCCTTGCATTCATTGTAAGGGTAGCCATCATCTTAAGGATTTCCCTGGTCTATCCAAGGTTATAGAAGCATGGTCTACACATCCTCACCAACCCATGTCGTTAGCCTCTGAACAACATGCTGATGACTTCCCGTCGACTAGTCAAGATATAGTTGGGAAGAAGAAAAGTAGATCCAAGTTCCCATGTACGTTATGCAAAGGGAGTCATCTAACTCATATTTTCCCTCATATGGAAGAAGACTCAAAATTCCTGGAATACATGATTGTTTCACGGCCTCAACTCCAGTTGCTTATCGAAAACTTTCTCTCAACCCACCTGTAGTTGATGGAATGATCAATTTGTTTCCCCCATTGGTCAGTCTGGTTGGTCAAGTGGTCAATCTGGTCACGTCCTTGGTTGAACCAGTAGACCAAGTGGTCAATCCGATCCCATCCTTGGTTGATCCCACTCTCCTGTTAGAGAGTGAAACCCAAGCGGTCGATCCTTTTCCAAGCATCGATCCCATTCTCCCCTTGGAGAATACAACCCAAGTGGTCGATCCTATCTCATCATCAGTCGATCCTACTATCCCGCTCGAGATTAAACCTGATACTGCCCACATTTTTCTCGTTGATACAGACTCTACCGTGTTAGGGGGTATTCCTCCTTCTCCCGTGGAACCCCCTCCAAGTAGTGAGGCCATCCTTTTCAATTGGGGTGTGCTAACTGGACCTCATCTTCCCTCTCATATTCCTTTCCATATTACAGTGCAAGTTTGTTATCGGGACATTCCTCAGATGTTGATAGATGAAGGTGCGTCTGTTAGCATTTTGTCCTCTTTTGCTTGGCAAGCTTTGGGTTGTCCTTAGCTTTCCCCGGTTACACAGAATTTGTTATCTTTTAATAGAAGAACCAGTCAATCTTTAAGGACCCTTCCTTAGTTTCCTATAACTTTGGGAGGGAAAACTGTCTTTGTTGATGTCATGGTCGTCCAAGACCCCTTGGATTTTTCTTTACTTCTTGGGCATGATTATGTCTACGCCATGAAATCTATACTGTCTACTTTTTTTCATGTGATATCTTTCCCTCACGATGGATGAGTTGTGACTATTGATCAGCTTTCATTCATTGACCCCAACTTGATTTCCTCCCTAAATGGTTCTTATATGCAGACGGTATCTCCCCTACCACAGGTCAATTATGTGGTGTTGTCGCCCATGGCTTCAACTTCTGATGACTTATATCCAGTAGTTGACATGGTGATATCTTCAATAGGATTGTTAGAGCCTGATCTCTTTACTCCTATCAGGACCCTCGACATGATGTCCTTCCAAAGTGTGTTTCTTCCTTCCAGTGATGACCTCTTGGAAGCCATGACCGAGTTTTGTCCCTTGACATAATGTCATTCTGGAGCATTGTCCTCTTGGAATCCACGATCAAGAAGAAAGTTATAGAGGATAGTTATTGCATCTCTAAGGAAACCTCGTTAAAAATTGAAATAGAGGTCCTTGAGCATGATTTTCTGATTTCAAGCTCATTAAAAAATGAAACCAGCTTTGAGCACGGTTTTCTGATTTCAAGCTCATTAAAAAATGAAACTAGCTCCGAGGATAGTTTTTGTGTCTCTGAGGCAACCTTGTTAAAAAATGAAACATAGGTCTTTGAGCATGGTTTTCTGATTTCAAGCTCGTTAAAAATGAAACCACTTATGAGGATATTTTTTTCGTCTCTGTGGCAACCTCGTTAAAAAATGAAACATAGGTCTAGGGATTGAACCTGGATTCATGAGCATAGTTCTTATTCCTGTGTCAAGATCATTTAAAAAATGAAATAGTTTTCCCCCTCTCTATTTGAGTCAAGTCCTTCATCTAGTATTTGAACCTTCATTTCATTCTCCTTTGCAGTTGGATGAAACGAAGATTGGGGGGAATTTGCATGCCTTAGCCTTAGCCTCTGGACTTCATGCTAAAGTTGAGCCGCTAAATTCTTAAGTTGGGGGCTAAGTACCAACCATGCGAATTCATGGATAATGCATTGGGAAGTTCAAGCATAGTTTTTACTTTGGTTCAATCTTGTGTAAAAATGAAACGACCTACCACAAGCATAGTTTCCTCTAGTTCAAGCTTGTGTAAATATGAAACCAGATCCAAGCATAGTTTTGTTTAGTTTTTAAGCTTGTGTAAAAATTAAAATATATCCCAAGCATAGTTTTGTTTTGTTTTAACGCTTGCGTAAAAATAAAAACAATCCCGAGCTTAGTCTTTGTTCTTTCTCATGCTCGTTAATACATGAGAATAAGTTATCGAGCTTAGTCTTTGTTCTTTCTCGTGCTTGTAAATACATGAGAATGTAACCGAGTATACTTTTATCACTTTTTCAGACTCGTAAAGGTTATATGAAAAAGGAACCCCCAAGAGTTTCCTTTAAGATCTTTTCAGACTCTCTAAACATGAAAAGATTGTCGAGTGATCTTGTTCTGTTCACGCTCGTAAAAGTAGTTGAATAAAACGTTCGATGGGCGATAGTTTATCACTTTTTCGGTCCTGCCAAACTGTTTTACGAAAAATGAATTGAGAGAGTTCTCTTTAAGTGTTTTTCAGACTCTATAAACATGAAACCCCCCGAGTTTTCTTTCTTTGGACTCGTAAAACAAACATCGAAAGGCCTATATGGGACCGAACCACTCCTTCCCAGGGTTCATTAAATATACTTCGAGGGACTCTTCTGAAGGATGAGGTTACATTACAAGTATATGTTATCCTCCTCAATCTTGCGTAAAAATAAAGAGGTACTCGCTAGAAATGGTGGGGGGGGGGAAC